>JAJJMA010270490.1:0-16725 GCA_023529015.1 Papaver nudicaule | reverse complement strand
CATTCTCAGGTAAGCTCTTTTCTAAACTCAAGTAATCTCTTTTCTACACTATTGTCTTAGCATTTGCGATTTATTTTTGTCTGATATCTTTCTAAACTGTATTCTCTTTTAGAAAAACAGCCTAAACAGGTGTATTGGTTTCTTTGTTGTTCATAGATTTTGAATTTCATCTACTATTATATTAGTGGATCAGAGACTTGATATGAGGGTTGTATGCCTATATAGAGTGGTGACAAGTATCTCCTGAAATTTGAAATGGTTGTATCTATGTATGCTTATGAAGCAGCGGATCAAGTTAACTCACTTCTTGATATCCCTTATTTTTATGAATCACTTTCGCTTTAAGTGTGATTATATTAAACCCCTCTTTCATTAGAAAATTATACTTGCTGTCTTAGCTCAAATGGAAGAGCACATGGTTTCAACCATGTAGCTGTGGGTTCGACTCCCGCAGATGGCATTGTATTTGAGTAGGCTAAACCTGTACATACTGCCGATAACAATTATTCTGCCCAGAAATGTCCAATAACTCTTTTCTGTTGCACTTAGACACTTTGTTGGTTCCTTCGACAACAAATTGCTTAGAATAACGACGAGTATACTGAAATTGCTTATGTCAACAAGACTTCCTCAAATTTGTAATGAGGTCAAGAGAAGATCACAAGGAAATTTGTTTGTCGCTGAATTAAGATTCCCCACAAACAGTGCAAACTGGACCAGAAAACAATCGGCAGAAAAGAAGGTAAGACTGTGTGTAAGGCATGCCTTTTGTTGGTGTATACCATGATTAAAAACCAGATTATTTGGATGTACATTTAACGATTTTATGATATGCTTTTAATGTTGGGGTGTGTACGGGAGATAAAGAACGACGAATATGATATGATACTGCAATTTCCTTCAGGTACAGAAGAAATCGTAACCGAGTACAAAAAATGGATCAACATAAGAATGGAACAGATTTACAAAGCACAGAGAGAGGAGAGAGGATGGGTCATAGATACATTGCGGTATACTGCGGTATAAATTAGAAACAAACGTAGCCGACATCTGGAGTGAAGAAAGGATCAGACGGTACAAGTTCAGAAAAGGAGGAAGTGAATGATCAGAAAATTTGCGAACTTCCAGTCAGGGACCAGGAAGGGTCGATATACAGATACGAGGTAATTTCTTTGTGTGTAATCGTTATTTTTTCTCTTCTTTCTAAGTTATTCATTATCCAACACAATATTTGATCAACAGGACTACACAGAAGAGAGATTCAACTTGGCAATGGAAAAGGACCTACGATTTGGAGACTTTCGACCAGTTGGATTTTCAAACCCAAATTCGGATAGTCAAAATAGGTTCCAAGAGCACACCTATTATAGTGAAGACATCGTAAGGGTAAACAACACAAAATTCAACGGTTTGCCAAACCAAAAGATAAGTCTAAGGATCGGCATGACAGTTACCCTACTAGAAGAAGGAGACATAAGAAGAGAAGATAATATACAAGTAGAACCCTGCATGGAAGCGGGCACTAAACTGTCGGTTCTGGAGTTCTCAGAATTTTACATCAAGGCGGAGATCTGGATTAACACGGGTCAGGTGGCCGAAATAACGAGGCAACCGACATTTGCACAGCGAACAGTTCCTCTTGGCTTTGCTGAGAAGACAATTCCCCATTAGAATAGAAAAGTTGATTCTGGGGCTTCAAAAAAGTGAAGCCCCTCAACTTTTACTTCAAATATCCATGTGAACATTATAAGGGGTGTCAAAAAATGGTGAAACTAAGTAACCTTTACACCAATTTACACCCCAATTACAAATTACACCCAACTAAAAGAAAGCTAAGAAGAAAATGAAACTTGAAGATGATGAAGACGGTGGTGGTGGATGAAGACGGTGGTGGTGGTGGAAAAATACTTAATATTCCACAAAAAAAAAAAAAAACAACAAACTTTAAAAATCAACACATCAAAATATTTCCCTCTCCTCTCCTACTCCCCCTTTCTCCATGAAAATCAAAATTCGTGAACCAGAAGAACTTACTGCTGCAATCTAAAGAACTTCTAGCCGTAAGTTAAGGAAGCCATTAAAGCTTCAGATCCAAGACGTAAGTCCACATTAGAGTCCACATTAGAGGTCGTAACTTACTTACGGCTAATACCGATACTTTGCTTAGCAGCCGTAAGTTCACCACTTACGGCTACAACCAGATCACCGTAGCTGATAAGTCAATGGTGCAGGAGACTTATAGGGCCTGCATGGGAGGTGAGGTCCTGTTTGTGAGGGCCCCTCACAGGGCCACCTACAAGGAACTCACGCTCCGCTTATGTTCGTTCAATCCATTTTAATCCGAGAATCCCCACAGGTCGTCCACTCTGATGAGTATGCTGCGAAATCTCTCGTCATCCAAATTCATCCACAACAGAACCTGTAATCATCCACAACACCTAAACCTCAGCAGTTTCACGAACAAATGAAGATGAGACATCCGTTAAAATCCAAACACCAGCAACATATAATCATCCTACAATTGAGAAATGCATTTATCCGAAGACGATGGGCTTGATAGCATTCCATTAAGTGATTAACCTACTGAACAATCCAGTTACAGAGATAGATTGGATATCATATCGTAGTCTCTACAACCAAGCCATGATCCAGGGACTCAGTTTGCATAGCCTATGCCACCTACAAGAGTAAAAAGTACATTCATACTCACACAATTAGCTGTAACAAAAATTGTTCTCCCCGACTGGGATGCTGAGTTCTAGATGAACCCGCTGTGGATAGTGCATGTACTGAATCTTGAGAAAACGAAGTTGAACTGGTTGACGCCAAACACCGCATCTGACTTAGATTCCTGGGGACAAGTTGAAAATTATAGGTAGTTAATCTTCAACATAAAGACACAGTGCACAACACATATGAACGAAGCAGGTCATAAGTGGATTTGGCAAATGCAAAAGCTAACAAGCTCAAAACTGCTGAAAAGTGACGAGTGGGAACAAAAATCAGTTAATTTACTTACCTCTGGGTACATATTTCCTTAGTGCTATCTAACGGAACCAATTTGAAACTATTGCCGCGGGAGCTGGCATCGTATGGCGAAAATACCTACCACTATAGATTAACTAGGATAACCACTTACCATATAACAACTAAGAGAATTCCTTCTAGTTAATACGCATAGGAGAACCAAGGAATGAAAAGAAAGATGGCGACGGTAAACCCAACACTTACCTGAAAACAAATTCTAAACAAAATTCCAAGGAGTGCAAAAACAATTTCGCACCTTACTAAGGGTGCAAAAACAATTTTGCACATGAAAAAATAGTTCAGATTGCAACCAACTCGCAATCAGATTGCAAAGGTTACCACATACTGAAAAGACTCACCTGCATCGAAGGCGAGCATCTTCAAGAGCTCCACCACCTAATTCCGACTGATGCGAAGAGTCAGCAGCATCAACACTTAAGCCATTGGAAGAATGAGAAGAAACAACACCCGTTGTAGACCACATGACAGGTGTTCACACCCTCAAACAGAAAATACATAACACAGTAGATCAGATTTTCTCGTTGCCACTCAGGAAACCAACAGAAACTTTCTTCGCCATTACTAAGCTCCCATGACGAAGAACTCGTATGACAAGCAACAACCCACTTGATTCCTGCAAACACAACTAGATGGCAGGCATCTTGATACTATTGCCGGGGGAGCTGGCATCATAAAATGAAAATACCTACCACTATACATCAACTAAGATAACTACTTATTACCATAGAACAACTTAGAGAATTCCTTCTAGTCACAACAGCCTACAATACGCGTAGGAGAACCATGGAATGAAAATAAAGATGGAGAAGGTAAACCAAGCACTTACTGGAGAACCCAACTCAGCAGTTGGTACCAATATCACTTCCCGGGTACTTCCAGGAGACGATCTACCAAGTCCTTGTATCTCCTCTTGCCGGAGCTTCTGCATCACTGGATCAGGTACAATGCAAGTCTTTCCCTCACTAACTAGTGCAAAAGCCATGGCCTGTGATTATGCAGAAGTCGCAACCATTAACTGTCATGATACACCATATAATGACACTAATTGTGTCGAAAATGGAGAGCGAGGCTGATGGGATTTTAAAGCTACCCAAATTTTGATCCATGGTATTTCCTTGCAATACATATATGGTGCTCATTTGGCTGTAAACAGCAGCAAAGACTATAGCAGTTGCCCATATAGGAAGCATTCAAATGATCGACTTGAGTTCTTCAACTTGGGTAACTGTGCAAGTCTCCATAGGTTCCGTGAGGCACAATCAGTTTAACAACAGCTTTGCCGAAGAAACTGAAGAGAAATATTGTTGTTAAGGAAATGATAGTATAGCAATCAAAAAGGAGCACACAACATATATTAAGATTCTTAAAGTAACAAGTACAGGAAAGATTTGATGGAAATAGTAAACAGAACTCCAGTTAAATAGATGTGAAAAAGAGCTTACCTCAAAACATCAGTGTGATCAAGCATATGATTTCCTACAATATCCGACTTTCCATCTGCAATCTCATAAAGCAGAGACTTATCTTCTAGCACTTGTACTCCAGATTTCCTGAAAGATGCAACTATGACTTGACAAATCCTTGTTAAAGGACTTCCACTAGGATTTTGGTACCGGTACAATCGGGTACCTAAGAAAAAACTTACTACAGCAATCATCCCACGATTACCAGCACTTTCATTCGTTTTGCCTGCACCAACACCATAGCTTCCTGCGAGATCAGAAGAATCATCATCCATCTTTCCACCATCAACTCCTGGGGAAGTAGCGGCAGCTGGCATCCGAGTTCACTTTAAATGACACGCAGTATCTCAAAATCCTAGCAAGACCATATTAAACGAACACACATGTCTGTGATAAGAGACATACTTGCGATCAGATTGCATCATACCCACAATCAGATTGCAAAGTATATTTACCTTTGGATGACTGGGAATGGCAGTAAGAACAGAACGCAAAGAAGCAACTGCAGACTTGTATCGAAGGCGAGCATTTTCAAGAGCTCCACCACCTAATTGCGACTGATGCGAAGAGTCAGCAGCATCAACACTTAAGCCATTGGAAGAATGAGAAGAAACAACACCAAATGGGAACTTGATTGAGTGAGTACAGACACTTGCTGCTTCTACAACGTAAGAATGAAGAAGACATGGATTCAGAAGAAGGATATTGCGATCTTTCTAACAAAAAGGGAAAGAAAAAAAATACAAACAACTGATGTGCGACTGGTAAGAATTGATGTGCGACTGGTAATAATTGAATTGCAAAAACTACTACCTGATAAGCCTTGCTTGTGTGAACCAGCAGTGGTTTTTTCTGCGGCTTGCGATGTTGAGCCGATTAAACCTTAACTTTTTACTACTACTTTTGCTGTCTTCAATCTGCTTAAGTGCTCTCCTCGTGCGAACCCTGTGAGACTAGCCGATGAACAGTATCGGCTCCTAAAAAACCTTCGCAATCTACTACCTTATATGCGTCTCCATGTTTTGTTCCTGCGGTGTTGAATATACACCTGTGCGACGTCTGACTCATGAATCAGTCGTCTTCTTCATTTGGTACCAAATTAATTCCATCACCACAAGTTTTAACCTTTCAAATGAAAATCCAATACTCAGAAACCCTAATAAACACAACCCATTTTCTTCAAACCAATTCATTCCTTCTCAAAAAATTTATGCAATCTTTTAACCATGAAGAAAACCCATGAACGGTTCTTCAACAACAACATCAGTTTCAATCCCAACTACAATAATGAATCTACCAGAGTAGTTTGTATAATTAAACCCCCGCTGCAAAAGACAATAAAATAAACTCTCCTCGCTTTATTCATCGTAAATTGATTGAATTCAATGTAAAAACATGAACTTTCAGATTTTTATAAGACCAAAATTGAAGATTTTGAGCTCAAAAAGATTCAATTTTTATCAAATTAGCATTCAATAAAATCATCACTCCTCGCTTTATTCAACTCTATGGTGAATGTTTAAGAACTGAGATTTGAACGGGGATAAATTGTGCAATTGGACAGGGATAAATTGCAGAGATTTGGACGGGTTAAATTTTTCGAGTCAGGCCTGACCACTGAGTCAGCCTTTGACCGACATTTTGGGATACAGATGTACTTATCCCTATTTGTTAGGGATAAAATAGTTACGAAAAGTATATAAGTAGTACTCTGTGAATTATAAACTAGTTTTGCAATATATCGTGTTCGAGGACTATTTTGTGCAATTGCCCCAACTAAACATTGATTGTAGGTTTAACAGGTGATGACTCTGAATTTTTATCCTTTATTTGGGTAAGCCTAAGCCAAAACCTATAGCCAAAGATTGTTTCTTCAGGTTTTTCAAAAGATATTTCAAGTCTTCAATTGGGTTGTTTCTTACTAATTCTCTGTTTAGGTTAACGGTATGATGTTTCATACATGAGGATTTATTCTCCATGTTTCTGATTTCTTAAGATTGGTTTTAAATTGTTCCACTTTAAGTGTTTGTCAAAGTGCTTCAACCAAAAAGCACTATATGTATGTGCACTTTAAAATTTATGTAAAATTGATTAATGTAAATGCCGCATGTAATAACTGGATCAAATGATGAACTGATAGGTTATTAATTATTTGCTCGCACATCATTCTTTGCAAATCGTTGAAATTGGAATCCAGCAGACTGGATGGCTCACTGTTTTGAAAACCAGAAATTAAGGTTGCCCAAATCCTCAATTTGCTTGCTGTACTTTTTAGTAATATAATTGCTCAAAATCTGCTTGCTGTATCAATTCAGCCACAAAAGCATAATCCTCAATTCATACGCAGGTCGCTTTTAGTTTCGTCCAAATTAGTTTTGATTTTTGTGATGTTTCAGTTCCATTGTACTAGTGTTATCGTGGATTTTTCACAACTTTTCATTTGATATATTTGATATGATTGCTAATTACTAAATTGAATGCCAACTTAGTTATAGGTCTGTTGTTAGATAACCGTAGCCTTCTAGATTTAATCCTAGGATTTAGATTTGTTAGGTTACTGGGGATATGTATTACTGATTGGTTTATCAAATGGAGGCCAGGCTTTGGGTTATGATTTGACACTGTTTGTTCGTTTAAATGAAGGCAATCACAAATGCAGAATATGTAAAATGTGATTATTTGCAAACTTATTTATAGCCTTAGGAACTGAGAATGTCGCAGGAGCTTTCACGTCCAACTTAGGTGGTTTTAGCTTATAGTTATGTGGAAATCTCGAGAATTTTATGTTTCTGTGTGTTGGCCTGTTTGGGGGTGTGACACTGAGCATGGTTGCTCAAATACATAACTTTTAGTTGTTGATCAGTTACTTACTCAGTGAGACATTGGTCTGTTATGTAATTTATTTATAAAAGTTACCATTGTGTTCGCATCATTAGCTATAGGCCCTTCTACATGTAAAGGTATGTATAACTTTAATTAGTTCATGGAGATTGGAACAAAAAAGATTTCATAAACCAATTTTTTTTTGTTTACCTTGTTGTCGCCACAAAGTGCATTAAGCAATTTAACTCTGCAATTTTAAGTTCATTTGTGCTAACAGTTTAAGTCAAATTTCATAAAGCAGCTGCAGTTGGTGACTTCTAACAGCCAAACATTTACCTGGATTTCTCTTCCAAGGTAAATGTCGTTCCAATAAGACATTTTTGTTTTAGGGGTAAAACAATAATGAGAATATGAGGGGGAAAGTGTGAAGTGTGATGATGTAATAAGAAGTTGTAATGGTATTCGAGAGGTCAAGATCGAACAAGACTCGCCTAAACTAAGAAATGGCCGTTCGAGTATTGCTTCAGTTACAAGAAGAGGATATAGGGTTGGTTTAGGGAGGGAAGCAGATAAAGATGAGATCAGAGAATTGCTATAATTTCTGTGATGTTGATGATTAAATTGCTAAAAAAAGAATGGACATTCAGTTCTCACTAGATATTGAATGGTGAATGAGAAGAGTTAATCAATTATCGATAAGACAGATTGATTATACTTGCACTGAATTAAACTGTTGAACTTGTTTGTTCTTGTTGTTCTTGTTGAACTTGAACTTTCCAAAATGGTCGAGTGACCTATTTATAGCAATAGAATTCCAACTGATCTCGTAAGAAGTGGAAGAAGTGGAAGTGTGGGAGTGTGGAGTAAGTGGGGCAAGTCTTGCGCCTAATATTAGGGAAGAATAACAGACCACTTTCTCATCCCCTCTTTTCAGCAACGTTCACATGACTTAGCCTTCTTTCCCATTGAGTGATTGAGCCGTTGCAATCACACGTGCCGTAGACCGCCAAACCAAAACCCCTAAAGAATACCCCCCCATGTAACTTACTTGATTCTCGTAAAATTTGTTAAGTGTTGAATATTTGTTAAGTCAAAGATGACTAGGTGCAAAGTCGTACCAATTACTGGTAAACTCAGGACTTTGCGTAAAAATAGAGATTAAGCGATAAGCTTGTGTATCTCTTTTAGGTTTGGTCTAAGGATTGAGCCGGGCAATTGCCATTTAAACCAATGAGAGAAGTCTAAGGATTGAGCTATGCAACCGCCATTTAGACTGAGAGGATTTCAGCAACTCTCTGTGGCAATAATCAAGTAAATACGACTTTTGATTTGCCATAAATATGAGAAATTGGCTTGTGGCATGTAATGCACCAATTCTCTAAGTAATGAAGACATATGAATGTCAAAAATAATATAAGTCATAGCCATGAGCCATGATTAAGAATTATAGCACCGATTATAGAAGCAAGTCTATAATCAGGAAAACAGACGAGTGATGCTAACACGGCGTAGCCATCATCAAGAATGAATAAGCATTGCCAATCCAAGACCTAAAGATAGGCCACAATAATAATAATAAGCCATGTTACATATCATAATAATCCTATTAGGAAGTTAGATATAGGATGTAAAAGGATAAGCCATAACATTACGTTATTTTCAGATTTCTAGACAGCTTGCACGTCGTCCATTCATAAAATCACCCAGGTCAGCCTATGTTCGGTAATACCGAAATTTTAGTATGTTATAGGGAACTCACGGAGAAAAAAAATTCGTGAAGGAAGCGCCCCCTAATTGTTCACGGATTGGGCTGTAAAAATCGTCCTTCAAGGCAATTCGTAATCTGCCAGATTTCCGAATTTGATTAGGAAACTAGAGTATTATGGACTCAATAAAGTCCATAATCATCTAGGACTTGGATCAGCGGGATCCATAAGTAGAGGGGAGGCTATGGAAGGAGATATTTTAGCTCTAGGAAGGCAAGGATAGGCGTGAGCGAGAGAATGACGACGGGCCTCCATGAATGCAAGCTAGGGATAGTCATGAGGCCTCCACAAATTAAGCGAGGGACAGCCATAAGGCCCCCATAAATTAGGCGAGGGACAACCATAAGGCCCCCTAAAGGTTAAGCAAGAGATGGGCGCGAGGCCTCCAAAGATTTGGCCAAGGCATGGCCGTGGGGCTCCAAGAGTTTAACCAAGGCGCGACCTTGGGCCTCAAAAGGTTTGGCGAAGTCATGATCGTGGGGCTCCAATAGTTTGGCCAAGCTAGTGTCGTGAGCCTCCAAAGAGTAAGCTAGGGCATGGCCGTGGGCCTCCAAAGACCAAGCAGGGGAATGGCCGTGGACATCCAAGGATGAAGGCAGGGGATGGGCGTGGGTATCCAAGGGTTAAGGCAAGCTAATGGACGTGAGCATCCAAAGGCTAAGGCGAGCCAATGGACGTGGGCATCCAAAGGCTAAGGCGGGGATGAATATGGGCGTCCAAGAACTAGGGCAAGGAGATGGCGTGGGCATCCAAGGAGTTAGGCAAGGGACGGCGCAAGGCCCCCTAGAATGTGGCGTGAATTACCTAGGGTGTGGCTCAAGCATGAGCTAGGCTAATGCGCATGCATAAGTATTTTTACGTGTAGGCTAGGGATATGGACCACGCTACTAGGATAGGGTCGTGAGATATTAAAATATGGCTAATGGCAACCAAATATCTTATCCCTATTGTAAAAATAAATTCATACCTTATCTCGAGCTATTCCAGGATGCCAGAAATTGATTCAAAATTACTCCTGTGACCTCCTCGCCAAAAACCACCATCAACATTTAGTCCCCTGCGCAGCATGGAACTGTGAGTGTTCCAGGGTGAGCATAAGTTGATGACCTAGCCGATAAGACTTTATCGTCACACTTGTTAGTCCACTTGCAGATATATCTGAGTCAACTCCTCTCATGTAGGCAACAATTACTCTTGAATTTGAATTCCCAAAACCCTAGAATTCAAAATTACTCCGCGCCTATAAATACATACGCCCAGAAATGCCATCCATTATGCCTTCTCCATTTTTATCTTCTTGTACCATGTCGAGTAACAACAGCAGTGACATTCCTTTGAGCCAATTCATCAAGTGTAAGGCTTGGATTCCCAACTCTGTAAGTAATTCTTCACTTGTGCTCCCTCATATTTTAGAAATCCATTAACTATAAGTTAACTATAGAATGAAGAGGAAGGAGATAGCAATACCAGCAATCCACGAAGCAAGATGCCAAGGACGAGAAACTCTTCACCAGTAAATCCCCTTCTTTATCTATCTCATTTATTAGATACGAAAATATCTTCTTACTCTTTATTCTTTGCAGATTCGTAAAAAGAGTGTTCACGCTCCCCCAAGGAAGATGACTGAGACTCCCCACTCTCCTACTTACAGTCCTGCTTCGGTGGTAGACCTTGAAGATCACGTCCCTCCTGGTAATAGCATCAGGGGGGGTCTTCTTTTTGAACCTCAGATGCGATCCCTATCTCAAGAATACAAATCTGTTAGTGGCTTCTTAGTTAGGAAGAAACATGTTTCCCTGTATACGAAAATATGGAGAAAGTACGGCCACATAGCTACTACCCAAGTCTTGGGTAAGGACTGCTCACCAGTCTTGGTGTCCATGGTTGCTTTATTGATGCCGATGATATCAGAGATAGAACAAGGATCACTGCACAAGGTTACCTTGTCTACTATTCTGAAATGGGAGCGTTTACTTTCCTCAGCTGAAAACGTTAAGTTCAGGGTTGGATGGCTTCAACAGCGACTTGAAAAGATAAAGATGGACCGATTGTCCTTTCTGGCAGATGGCCCTGATCCCGAGATCATTGATGAAGATGAAAAGGCCATTGATGAGGAAGCTGAGAAAGTTAATCAAATGGTGGAAAGCCTGAAAACCCTGGAACGTGAGATTGCTGCAGATTTGAAGGCTAAAGAGGAAGCAAGAGAAAGGGAATTGAAGACCCTTAAAGAGAAAATTGCAGAAGAAACTGTGAAAGTGGGAGAAGCTGTCCAGAATTTGAAAGCCAAAACTGCAGCGTTCCAGGAGAAGATGGAAAGCTTATACCAGAAGGATTATGCACTCTTGGAAGGCTTATTCTGAAGAAAGATTTTCTTTTTGAGCTCAATTGAATAAATGGTATATTTTTTGATGAAAGAAGTTTTATAAAGATTGTAATTGTTAAGTGCAAATGAGGCTTGCACTAACTTTGAAGGAATTTAAATTTTTACAAAGAAGTAATCAGAAATTCATACGTAATAAGGTTTGATACCGTACCTTCGGGCTTTCCATCCAAGGTAGCAATTTTGTAGTAGCCACTAAGCGCCGCTTTAGTCACCACATATGGCCCATCCCAATTAGCTGAGAATTTTGGAGCCGACATATCTTGCTGAATATGCTTGGCTGTCTTTAATACCAAGTCCCCAACTTGGAAGACTCTTGGCTTTACTGCTTTATCATATGCTCTAGAAATCCTTCTTCTATAAGCTTCCATGTAAGTTTCTGCCTTCGTACGCCTATCTTCGACAGTATCCAATTCCGCAAACCTAGAACCAGAAATGTCGGTGTAGACCCCGCTAGCCATGGCGATGCGTGCTGAAGGAATCTAGAATTCGGCTGGAAGAATGGCATCAGTACCATATACCAGAGAATATGGAGAAGCTCCTGTAGAACTCCTTGGAGAAATTCTATATGCCCATAATGCCATGGGGAGTTTTTCATGCCAAGACCGCTGGTTATCATGAACGGTTCGACTCAGAATCCGAATCAACGTCTTGTTAGTACTTTCAGCTTGCCCATTCCCTTTAGGATAATAAGGTGTAGAACAAATATGCTGAATACCATATTCTTGAAGTAATTCCCCTACAGCTTGATTGACGAAAGGCGAATCATTATCTGTTATGATGTGCTTAGGAACTTCAAACCTACAGATGATATGCTCTTTGATAAATTGAGCTATATTGACACCCTTGGTTTTCTTAAGCGGGATCGCCTCTACCCACTTCATGAATTACTCAGTAGCGGTTATAATGTGCTCATGCTGTAAAGAAGATGCAGGATTGATCTTTCCTATAAGATCAAGTCCCCAGCTATAAAACGGCCAAGGACTGCTGATGGATTGCAGAGGGAAACACGGAGAGTGTATAAGGTTATTATGAACCTGACACTGATGGCACCTTCGAACAAACATGGCAGCATCGTCTTCCATAGTAGGCCAATAATATTTTTCATGAACTTGTAAAAATAATTTCTTTTTACCTTGGTGTTCGCCTTCATGCATCTCCTTGAGTATAGTACTCGTCTCCGGATCTGCCAAACAGCGTAATAAATCTCCACCAAAGCTTTTGCGGTACAGAATTCCTTCGTGAAAGACGAACCTTGCTGCCCGTCTTTTCAGTCTTTCTGCATCTTTCTTCTCAGGTAGGTAGGATATGATTCTGAAGATATTGGATGTAAGGTTCACGCCAATCCTCGACAGGATGTACCATCAAGGCTTCAGAATGGTGCACAACAGATTGACACTTACTGCAAGAGCCTTGTATTTCTCTAGATTGAGTTTCCATGGTGGGCCAGTAATATCCCAGCCGTTGGAGTCGTCTGTATAGAGTGACCACTAGACTTTGTCCACATATTTCCTCATGGACGTGATGAAGTCGTTGTTGGGCCTCGATATCTCCAAGACATCTGGACAAAGATCCATCTGAGTTCCTGTGATAAAGGATCCCGTGTAATAAGAAAAAGTTCTTCAAGTCTTTGAGACGAACTTTCCTTTCTTGTGATGATCGAGTGAGTTCATCAATGACAGGTGTCCTCCAATCATGTACCGCTGGCTCGTTAGTTTGTGCTAACCAAGTCGATGAAAGTGTACGTTTCTGCACGGTGAGAGTCGTTTCCATACCTTCAAACTGTAACTTCGAAGCCAATGTTGCAAGACAATCAGCATGCCTATTGTTAGTTCGATCGGTATGAATGATAATGGCTTCAGAGAAACGAGTTAATAGTCTCTGTTCTTCGGCGCGAAAAGGAGCTAGAGTGACCTCCTTTAATGAGTAAACACCATTCATTTGATTCACAGTAATTTGGACTCACCTCTAATCTCCAGATTGGTAGCTCCCGCTTGTTCGACCAATGATAATCCTATCAGAAAGGCATCGTATTCCGCTGAATTGTTGGTACACCGGAAGTCTAATTTGAACGAGTGTGAGAATACTTCGCCGGCAGGGGAAACCAATACTATTCCAGCTCCTCCAGTGTTGTTACTTGGAGTAGCAGAGCCATCGAAGTATAATAACCAGGTATCTTCCTTGACCAAGGATATTTCCGGGAATTCTCCGGGTACATCTTCATGCAGGGCAGTAGTATCTTCTCCAGGGAAGGCCGCAAGAAGATCTGCGACAGCTTGGCCTTTGATTGCCTTCAGAGCCACACAAGCAATATCAAACTCTGACATCTGTAGTAGCCAACGGGCTGGTCTTCCAAGCAAGGCCGGTTTGGACAACAAGAATCTTATGGGGTCTGCTTTCGAGATTAGCACGACCCTGTTTGATAAGAGATAATGCCTGAACTTCTGGATAGCGAAGACTAAGGATAGACATGCCTTCTCTACTTTCGGGTAGCGGAGTTCAGCATTCTTCAGAGTACGACTAATGTAATATACTGGATATTCAACGTTATCGTCACCTTCTTGTGCGAGGAATGCTCCAATAGCGGTGTCGCTTGACGCCGTATAAAGAAGTAGAGGACGCCCCTGTACCGGTGCTTTCATCACTGCTGGCGATAGTAGTAATTGTTGGATCTTCCTAAATGCCTCTTCTTGGACGGGTGACCATATGAAATCTGTTCCCTTCTTTAGTAAAGGGATGAACGAGACCACGAACTGGGCTAAGCCGGGAATAAACCTTCGTATGTAAGAGACCTTCCCCATGAAGCTTTTGAGTTCTTTTACCGTTTTTGGTGGCGGCATTGTGGTGATTGCTTGCGTTTTGGTAGGGTCTACCTTGATTCCTTCTTCAGTTACTTGAAATCCCAAGAATTTGCCTGAAGAAACTCCAAACGCGCATTTTAGAGGGTTCATCCTCAACTTGTACTCTCTACATCTGTCAAATACCTGTCTCAGCACGTCTAAGTGAGATGCTCGTGTCTTGGACTTGACCACAACATCGTCCACGTAATCTTCAATTTGTTTATGCATCATATCATGGAATATTGCTGTCATGGCCCGCTGATAAGTGGCACCTGCATTCTTGAGTCTAAAGGGCATCACAGTATAATGAAAATTCCCAATTGGAGTTCGGAAAGAAGTCTTACTTGCATCTGAATCGTACATCTTGATTTGATTGTATCCACTGTAACCATCCATGAATGAGAACATGGCATGACCGCAGGTAGCATCCACCAGCATGTCGATGTTGGGCAGCGGAAAATCATCCTTGGGACAGTATTTGTTTAGATCCCTGAAGTCTACACAACATCTGATTTGACCATTTTTCTTCTTGACTGGTACCACGTTGGCTAGCCAAGTAGGATGATGAATGGGTTTGATGAACCCTGCAGAGAGTAGCTTTTGAATCTCGACCTTGATTTGTTCTTCTATCTCATGTTGAAAATGGCGTGGTTGTTGCTTCACCGTCTTCGAGCCGGGTAAAACGTGGAGATGATGTGTCACCAATTTGTCGTCTAGCCCGGGCATTTCTTCGTAGGTCTAAGCAAAAACATCCTGGTACTCTTTGAGAAGATTAACCAGGGCTCCACGTTCCTCTGCTGATAAGGATGAGCTGACAGAGATAGGTCTAGGAACCTCATCCGTCCCTATGTTGACGGTCTCAAGAGCATCAGTGGTGGAGTCGGATCCATCCTGTAGTTGTGGCGGAGCTTCTTGAATTTCTTTTTCTAAGGATCCTTCATTCTGATAACATTCCTCGATGCGGGGAAGTTTTCCGCCACCCTCCCCTGTTAATTGCTAACATTTCCGTCGTGAGTAGATAGTTCTACCCTCAGCGTCATATTGAGCAGTGAAATTATAACTTCTTTTGGAATAAGGTGATTCATGAGATATAATCGAACCGTACCTAAGAAGTCCTGACGAAGTAGGTACGCCTTCCACGTTTTCCTCAACCGACGTGGGTGACAGTGGCTTCTCGTCTTTGATGGAGGCCCACGCAGGTAAAGGCATACTGTAGACTTTGTTAGGCGGCTCTGGCGTAGTCTCTTTTGGCTCGAAGAATTCTGCTTCATATATTGGTGAATACGGAGACGCCGACGCCGTGACACGAATAATTTCTTTATCGAGCACCGCCTTCATACATTGGTGATAAGTAGAGGGAACGACTTTGTTGTCGTGGATCCAGGGGCGTCCCAAGATCATGTGGTAATCAGGCTCTTTCTCGATGACATGAAACTTCACCCTTGATTGGATGGGTCCCACCTTGAGATCCAAGTTGACATACCCGTAGGTATTAGTCATGTTTCCTTCAAAATCTTTCATTACAACAGGATGATGCACAATTTGATTTTTAGGAACTCTAGCGATGCGAAGAGTCTTCAGAGTTATGATGTTGGCAGCAACTCCAGTATCAATCAAGGCTCTTTTGAACTCCACATTTTTGACATATGCCGTGACGTATAGAGCTCGATTATGTCCTTCTTCGGCCATCTTATCTTCCTCAGTAAAGATAATATCTTTCACCATGGGCTCAGATGCGAGAAACATCTCTGAAACTTCCAGTGAGGGCGTTGAAAGCAATGCGGTTGAGAGCAACAAACGTGTCTACCCTCTGTCCTCTTGAGAAGTGTAATAATTCACACGAATTCTCTATTAAGAAACTAGCTTCCTGACTCACAGGTTTTTCGTAGGTGGGTTGACAGTCTTATTGCGCGGGCCTTCAGTCCCCAGTCCCCTGTTGACAGAGTCATCTCCAACATTAGCGCGTTGCCCGGCTATTGTATAGAGTTGTTGGAAGGTGCGGGGTCGGAATCTCCCCATTAATTCTTGATGACGTGGCTCCATCCCTCCTATGCAAATTTCCACCAATTGTGACTCGTTTATCTCCCTGCTATGATAATCCAGAGCTTTGGTCCTGAATCTTTGCATGAGATCTTCTGGATTCTCCTCTTTTCCCTGACAAGTCTTTACCAGATCTAAAATAGTAACTTGATTAGGAACAGGAGCATCAACTGCAGAGGTGGTATTGATGGTGGCCCCTACAACATGAGGCGTGACAGGCGTGCTAATAAGTGGGAAAAACGAAGTGAGGCCCAAACCAAGAGGTTGGGTGACCATAGGAGTGAAAGGAGGAGATGAATTGGGTCCCACCAGAGGGGATACGACATTAGAGGTAACATGGGTCACGGTTTTGGTGGTGGGACCAG
>JAJJMA010270489.1:0-14089 GCA_023529015.1 Papaver nudicaule | reverse complement strand
TCCTGAGACTCAACTGCTTTGCTACACAAGACACAAAGATTAGACTGAATTGGCACCCCTCTATACTCCAACATACTACGAGTAGGTAGAGAATGTCGCATAAGTATTAATACGCCAATTGTGTGCTAAGTACTGGCCGGATGATCTCTGCTGACAAAAAGGAATAGAATCATATAATTGTTAGATGGAAATACAGTAGAACCTCTATATAAGAATAGCCTTGGGACCCTATAAAAATATTCTTATAGAGAGATTATTCTTATATTGAGGTAAATTTTACAAATATTAAGTCAAATTGGGACCATAATTTTCCATTCTTATATAGAGTTTATTCCTTTTTAGGGTATTCTTATATAGAGGTTCTACTGTATTAGTTCAACTCGAGTCCAAAATAATGACAGATAGATCGAGATACTACACGGAAAGAACGTATAGTTGGTAGGCTGCTGCTGGACTCAGGTCTAGTTTTAAGATTTGAAACCTTTATTATATCTTCTTCAAGGGCGGCTTCATTTATTATTTCTTTAGTGAAAGATTAGGTAAGTTAATTTTGTCACAGCATCACTGAAACTAGACCCACTTAGGTTAGGTATTACAATTTCTATGTAGTGTTCACACGGAGTATATGCAATTTTGTGCTAAGTAGTTGGATGATATCTGCTGGCAAAATACTACATGGAAAGAACATATAGTTGGTCAAAAATGATTTACCACGGTCCAAACCGATATAAAAAAGTAGAGAGGGAGAGGTGGTTCCCACCAACCCGCCGTAAAGCCCAACCCCTTCTTTTCTAGGATGGCAGGTTGGTGGGGACCACTTCTCCCTCTCTACTTTTTCATCTCGGTTTGGACTTATCATTTCTGATAGTTGGTAGGCTGCTTGACTCAGGTCTACTTTTAAGATTTGATACCTTTATATATTATGTCTTCTTCAAGGGCGGCTTCATTTACTATTTCTTAAGTGAATGATTAGGTAAGTTAATTTTGTCACATCACTCAAACTAGACCCACTTAAGTTAAGTATTACAATTCCTATGATGGAGTATTATCACATCATGAGAGACAGTTCATAACTCAACAATCAAAATTAAGTTCACTTGACCAAAGTCAATTAGTATACTGTTTACAGAGTGTGTTAGGAATTGACCACTCAAGTTCTTGTTACCTTTCTCGTAAAAGAAAAGTGAACGAGAGAGACGAACTTAATATCCAGTCAAGTACTAAAGGAATCCAGATTTACGATGGATCAAATTTAGTTGATCCAATTTTAAAAGAAAACCAAACTGTTATACATATGTAGACGTCTTCAAATCATCTGTAATTTTCAGAAAAGAAGAAGAGTATTGAACGTAAAAAGAAGGGATACGAAACATGGAATTGCATAACACGAACGGAAATCAAATAATGGGCCTATAATGACTCTACGAACACTCAACAACGCTCAAAGCAAACACAAAATGACACAAAAAAAGAAAAATACAAGCACTCATTAGTTAAGCTTCTTTTTATTTATTGTCGGCTCACTGATCTCGCTACGAGTCTTCAAGGTGTAATTGGTGTCAAATTGGCCAACAAATCCTTGAGATCCTTTATCTGTTTCTGGAGTCTCTTTACTGTCACGCGGTATTTCTTGATTAATCCTAGATCCTAATCATGTTATGAACAGTTTGAACAACATGATAGAAACATCTAACATTGATACCTTTATTATGTCTTCTTCAAGGGCGGCTTCGTTTACTATTTCTTAAGTGAAAGATTAGGTAAGTTAATTTTGTCCAAACATCATCACTCAAACTAGACCCACAATTCGTATGTACATCATGACATGAGAGACAGATCATAACTCAACAATTAAAATCAAGTTTACTTGACCAAAGTCAATTAATATATTGTTTACAGAGTGTGTTAGGAATTGATCACTGATCAAGTTCTAATTACCTTTCTCGTAAAAAAAAAAGAAAAGAAAAAGTGAACGAGAGACGAACTTAATATCTATCTAATCAAGTACTAAATTAAGGAATCCAGATTTACCATGGATCAAATTTAATTAGTTGATGATCCAATTCAAAAGGAAACCAAACTGTTATGCATTCAATATGTAAATTAAATCATCTGTAATTTTCAGAAAAGAAGAAGAGTATATAACGCAATTGAAGCGAAGCGGAAAAGGCGCCAAAAATCACCAAAGTAAAATGGCACCCTCCCTTATACTGTTAGGTTGTTTTGCTGCTCCTTTGGGCATTGATGATTCGGCCAATGCAGAGTTTTGGGGAGCCATATATATCCATGCGCTTTCAGAATTGCCAAAGCTCGAAACATAACGTGTTTGTGGTTTGAATGTGACTCTATGAATATTATCTTAGCGCTCTCTAACAAATCATTGGTTCCATGGAGATTACTGACTCATTGGGAGAATTGCTTGCAGTTTTTGAGCTCTATCCAACTCGTGTTCTCTCATATATCCACAGAGAAGGTAACGGATGTGCAGATATTTTGGCAAAATGGGGGGGAGGCTACTGCTAGCTTCTCTCAGTGGTAGTCGGATCCACCGAGTATGATTCATCATGCAATGTCTAGCGACAGAGATGTCTTACCCACCTTTCTTATTCATTAGTTTCTCTTTTTCTTGTTTTTTCTTTCTTGTTTTTTTTTTTTTTTGCCTTTGATTAATAAATTTGCCCTCTTTGGTTTTGCTATAAAAAAGATAAGAAAAACAAAAAAAAACGCAATTGAAATTGATCATAAAAAGAAGGGATACGAAAACATGAACTTGCATAACATGAACGGAAATCAAATAATGAGCCTATAATGACGACTCTACGAACACTAACAACCCTCAAAGCAACGCACAAAATAATACAAAGAAGAAAATACAAGCACTCGGCAGTTAAGCACAACAGTGTCGGCACTTATTCATCACAAGTTTAATTATCGTCGGCTCAACGATCTCCTTCACGTTGGCTACGAGTCTTTAATTGATGTCAAACTGGCCAACTGTTCCTTGAGATCCTTTATCTGTTTCTGGAGTCTCTTTACTGTCGCGCGGTATTTCTCGAGATCCTTGTTCGTGATCTTTTTGTGATCTTCAAGGCTAGAAACTGTTTGATCTTGAGATTCTTTCTCTTCCTTGATTTTCTTGTTGTCTTCTTGGAGGGTAGAATTTTTTGCATCCAAAGCTTCTTTTTCCTTCTTGATCTTCTTGTTGTCTTCTTCTAGGCTAGAATTTTTTGCATCCAACTCTTCTTTCTCCTTCTTGATCTTCTTGTTTTCTTCTTGGAGGGTAGAATTTGTTACATCTAAAGCGTTTTTTTCATCCTTGATTTTCTTGTTGTCTTCTTGGAGGGTAGATTTTTTTGCATCTAAAGCTTCTTTCTCTTCCTTGATCTTTTTGTTCTCTTCTTGAAGACTAGAAATTTCTGCATCCAACTCTTCTTTTTCCTTCTTGATCTTCTTGTTGTCTTCTTGGAGGCTAGAATTTGTTACATCTAAAGCTTCTTTCTCTTCCTTGATCTTCTTGTTGTCTTCTTGAAGACTAGAAATTTCTGCATCCAAAGCTTCTTTCTCTTCCTTGATTTTCTTGTTCTCTTCTAGAAGACTAGAAATTTCTGCATCCAAAGCTTCTTTCTCCTTCTTGATCTTCTTGTTTTCTTCTTGGAGGGTAGAATTTGTTACATCCAAAGCTTCTTTTTCCTTCTTGATCTTCCTGTTTTCTTCTTCGAGGCTAGAATTTTTTGCATCCAACTCTTCTTTCTCCTTCTTGATCTTCTTGTTGTCTTCTTCGAGGCTAGAATTTTTTGCATCCAACTCTTCTTTCTCCTTCTTGATCTTCTTGTTGTCTTCTTCGAGGGTAGAATTTGATACATCTAAAGCTTCTTTTTCCTTCTTGATCTTCCTGTTCTCTTCTTGAAGACTAGAAATTTCTGCATCCAAAGCTTCTTTCTCTTCCTTGATCTTCTTGTTTTCTTCTTCAAGGCTAGAATTTTTTGCATCCAAAGCTTCTTTCTCTTCCTTGATCTTCTTGTTCTCTTCTTGAAGACTAGAAATTTCTGCATCCAACTCTTCTTTCTCCTTCTTGATCTTCTTGTTTTCTTCTTGGAGGGTAGAATTTGTTACATCCAAAGCTTCTTTTTCCTTCTTGATCTTCTTGTTCTCTTCTTCGAGGCTAGAATTTTTTCCATCTAAAGCTTCTTTCTCCTTCTTGATCTTCTTGTTGTCTTCTTCGAGGCTAGAATTTTTTCCATCTAAAGCTTCTTTCTCTTCCTTGATCTTCTTGTTTTCTTCTTCGAGGCTAGAAACTTTTTTCTCAAGGACTAGTTCTGTTGCTGATTTCCTTTTAGTAATACCAGGAAGGCTCCAGAATGGTGAATTTGGTTCCTCGTGTGACCAGGTATATGTACGTCCCTTAGTATTATAGTTGATCACCCAACCTTGGCAGTTTGTCCCCTTACAAATTCCATATTTAGGAGAAAAGGTAGCTTTGAAAGCGTCGTAATCGCTCTCTCTATTGTTTCCCAAATTCAGATGTTCGGAGAAGGTTAGCTTTGCTTGAAAAGAAGCATCACCGACAACAAAAGGGGTATCAAATTCTTTCGTAACTCTGCATACGCGAAAATTCACAGCATCATCCTTATATATAAACAACTGAGGATCTGTATACCACGACATAGGTACTCGATTTGTTAACGGAAAAGTGAGACTGATAACGAGAGAAATTCTTTTAACTAAAACGGGAAGAACCTAGCTAGATAGCTTGTGGAAGAAATGATGAGCAATGAGGATGTAGATATTTTCACCATAACACTACTTAAAAGTATTGAAATTTTGTATGTATGTTCACATCAATTAAGTTCAACAACTCCAATTAAGTTTACTTAAAAGTCAATTAGTATAGTTTATCCAGAGAGTGTTACATCAGCGGTTACATAACTAAATAAATAAATATTGGCGGACTCTGGGTTGAGTTCATGGACGAAGAAGAAAACGGGTTTTAGGTCCGGTTTCTAGAACCGTTACGGAGACGACCCGCCCGACTCACCTCATAAAATGTTTGCTAAAATCGAACCTTTCTGTTTTCAAACTTTTTCTTCATTCCAAAATTCAAACTGACGGAAACATTTTCAGACTGGTTCTTCATCAGTTAAATTCATACCATTTCAAAGAATCATCTCATCTAGCTTCCACTTATAAGTAAGTTCTTCTAACTAAAACCTTCAATAACCATGCAACATTATCATGTATAGACTGTATAGTTGTTCTTTACAGAGATTTTTCGCACAATAATAACGATTCATGAACTCTTGAGTATGGATATTCGTATTAGGTTATAATTTGTTTCCTAATTTGAAACGCTTGACATTTATGCATATTGCTCAATTACTATTTGATAAAATGCCTTAAAGAAGTGCCTTGAAATTGAAGATAGGTTCAGGATTTTAAAGAGGTTTTGATAAGTGGGTTTTGTTTCTATAAGGTTATAGATTGATGGGTTGTCATGAAAGTTGTTTTGGATTAGAGTGTGTGAAACTTGGGTGCAGACAAAAACCAGCGCTAGGGGGTTCTTTGAACGAGGAGGTTGACAACGAGCAAGAGGGTTTGTGTGTGCAGATACCCAGCAAGAGGATCACTGAGTTAAGTTACATTTGGCTGATCAACTTGGAGCTGTTGGTTCAGCAATTGGCTATATTACATTTGGGAATGGCTTAGGTTTTCGTAATCACAGTGCATTGACAGAGGAATAGAGAAGGTAACCAGAATACAGTTTTTTACGCGGACATTTTATTACCGACACAAATTAATAACACATCACTACGCAGGATAGGAGAGACTATAAGATTCTTGAACTTGACAAGACACAAAAACTCTCTAGCCTTCATTTAGCTTTTTAACTTAGTCAAGTTTTACTATAGCGTAAAATTATGGCATCTTTTGATACGTAGACCTCAACCCCTGGTCTTAACATAATATCTGGCACCTAATTACTCCTTACAAAACTCTTAGTCCATTGGTCAACATGGAGGGAGAAGTAATTAGTATATCTGTTGTCCCAATTTCGTACAGTTTTAAACTGTTCAATGAGACTGCACTGCAGCTCTGTCCTGTCTAGCTTGCCACTCAATCCTGAAGTATATCTTTCAGGTTTCACTGAAAAAAAAATTCGTAACTTGCATCTGATTTTTTCTCTCTGGTATTTTGTGTTTTTGCTTCTCCTCTGCTTGGTATATACTGGATTGTGTCAATTTTACTTTGGGTCTGGTCATATGTTTTTCCTGACGTACTTGTTATACTATCCTAGTGCTCGAGTGTTAATGTTATTTTTCTTCTATTTCTTTTTGACAGTCTCATGGATGTCATATTGACATTCCAGCCGCAGCCATAGCTACTGTTCATCAAATTCACACCAACAGCCTCATTCATATCCCGATACAATTGCAACCAACAAATCAGTCCAATTTGAAGAGAAAAAACAACCCTGACATTCAAGAAAAGTGTGTACGCCTGAAACTATGGATGAAAATCAAAAGCAAGAAGAAAACCCAAACCCAGATTTGTATGACTGGGGTTTGAAGGATTTCGATATTGGCAGACCTCTTGGTAAAGGTAAATTTGGGAGAGTTTATATGGCAAGAGAGAAAAAGGTAAACAAACCCTAACTTAAAACATATCATTTGCCATTGTTCTGTAAATTTGTTTTGGATTTTGAAGTAATTTTTGGGTGTTTGATTTGTGAATTGCAGTCTCAGTATATTTGTGCACTGAAAGTACTGTATAGAAGTCAAGTAGAGAAATACGGTCTCCTTCCTCAACTCAAAAGAGAAATGGAAATACAGAGTACATTAGAGCATCCAAATATTCTTGGTCTTTATGGTTGGTTTGGTGATGATGAAAGGATTTTCTTGATTCTTGAGTATGCTGGTAGAGGTGAACTTTATGGATTACTTAGTAAAAAAGGACATCTTACTGAGAAACAAGCTGCTACTGTAAGTAAACACCCATAAATTTTTGATTTCTGTTTTCTCTTGTTGTTTTTTCTTGTGTTTGTCGATGTTACTTTAGTGATTATGTTCTTTGGATTTTCGTTTGTTTTGGTTGAAATTTAGTACATTGCAAGCCTTGCAAAAGCATTGGCTTACTGCCATGAGAAGCATATAATTCATAGAGACATTAAGCCGGAGAATTTGTTGCTCGATCACGAGGTAAATTTCTATATCTTTTCTAACCCACTGTAATTCGTAGACGCCTTGTTTAGGGTTTCAAATATAGATTGAGCATGGGTTGGTATTCAACTAGAGTAATAGGTGTTGCACATAGGAACGGTCTTTCCTTGTACAATTGGTACTTATGAAAATGAAATGATCTTTGTTTTTTTAGGCAGTGAAGAGAAGAAGAAACATTTTGTTTGTCTCTGTTATTATTTTGAAAAGTATGTTGTATTGATGAAGGTTGCTATCTTTTAAAATTCTGTGGTTGGGTCCATTTTGTGATGATCTATTTGTTTGAAGATTTGATTCTGATTGTTCATAGTGTTTGTGGATGGATTTCAATAGATTATTAGGATATAGGAATGAAGACATTATTTGTTCATGACCGTAGAAGTCCGGTTAAGTAGGTTCTCTGACGCTGTCAATTGTTAGTTGATATCGGGTATGGTTGCATCTTTCCTTTTATTGCAGGGTCGACTGAAAGTTGCTGACTTTGGATGGTCTGTACAGTCAAGCAATAAGAGACACACAATGTGCGGGACATTAGATTACTTAGCACCAGAAATGGTCGAGAACAAAGGTCATGATTACTCAGTTGATACCTGGACTATGGGTATTCTCTGTTACGAATTCCTTTTCGGGGTTCCACCATTTGAAGCGGAGACGCAGAACGAAACATTTCAAAGGTATGGAATAAGGATCCTTGGGATTCAGCTTCTGTAACTCCAACATTGTTTCTTGATGATTCAAACATATATATATATATGCATAACAATTTTCCGTCTGGTTCTAACAGGATCATGAAGATGGACTACAGCTTCCCTCCAACTCCTCATGTGTCAGTGGAAGCTAAAAATCTTGTGCGCTTGGTAAGTTCGTCTACGAGAGCTCCAATTTGATTTTGCACAGAATAAGATGTTAGTTTGACATTTTTGTTACTCACATCTGCAGCTTTTGGTGAAGGATCCCTCGAAGAGACTTCCACTGTCAAAGATTTTAGTGCATCCTTGGATAGTTAAGAATGCAGACCCATCTGGTGCTTGCAGTGAGTAGAAACTAGAAGGTCTATACTAATTCAATAACAGAGTCACCAGAATGATGTAACTGAATTTGCTGTGCGGCAAGGTCTTTCAAACTTTAGAAATTGACTCGGTCTTCTTCAGGAGTTTGTCCAATGTAAGTTGCATAACTTCTGCAACTGAAATTATCTTTGTCGATTTTTGTAAGATTTTCGGAACTTCTTAAGCAGCTTAAAATAAGTACAGAATATCCTTGGAACCGTAAGAAAATATTCTTATAGAGAGGTTATTCGTAATTTTCACAAAGATTAAACCAATTCGGACCGGAATTTCTAATTTTTATATAGAGTTTATTCCCTTATGGAATGTTCTTATATAGAAGTTTTATTGTACTAGGTAGGCTGCCCAAGTTGTCTTGGATTTCCTATTGTTATATTGTCTTCTTAATTTATTTATTTATTTTTTGAAAAGGTCTTCTTAGTTATTTTTAATCTAAATTCTTCCACATTTTCCCATAAAAGCAATTTGTATTATTATTCTTTTAGTACAAACATGTTACCTAAAAATCTGTTATCCATCAATACTGATGTTGGTGGTTGACTGGTGGTGCCATGAGCACTTGTTCCTCCACAGCAATAGCAAGATTGCCTACAAAATCTGGACCGCTGTAATACCAACCAGCTGGGCTTGGGTTGTCCCAAGAACCATGGGCCCATTTTTGGTATAACAAAAGCTTCTCTGAATCAGGAAACTACATACGGGGGAATTCTGCCTGCTGTGGTAAACACTATCTGGAGAGAAAAAAATTGCAGAAGTTTCGAGTGCAATTGCACCTTCAAGACTGACGACGACTTGGTTATCGCGGCTCGGGCTGCAGCAGCTGGACATAGAGTACGCATAAACTTTGCAAGTTCTGTACTTAGCAACTGAAAAAAAAAAAAAAAAAAAAAAAGGGAATGGTAGCGGTGAGGATCTTATATATAGGCTATAGAAAATGAGAATGAACTCCAAACATTTCATTATTGCGTACAGAACAAGGAGATGGAAGAGCAGCAAGTGGTAGAAGAAGACTTGGATACTTTACTTATAATCATTAGATAGATCATAACGTGGAGTCAACCAAAGTTCTCAATAGTTAGTCCAATTCCTTTATCTTTAAGTAACTAGGTAAGAAACGTGCTTTGAGCACCCAAAAATTCTGCCTCCCCTCCCACCGTCACAATTACGTTAATACCCTTGTTATGAAATGTCTAAGATATCCCTCAATTAGCACTAGAAATTACTAGTATACCCTTCAACTAATTAACCTATATATTCTTAATCCTATCCCTAAAACAAAAAAAAAACTCCCTTTCTCTTCCCAATTCGGCTGCTCTTCTCTTCTCCTCTTCTTCTTCTTCTTCTTCTCTAAAACGAAACCGAACACGAAACAGAACTATTTCATCGCCAAAATCATCGTGAAATCATCGTAACTCGTCGATTTACAAAACATATAACATGGTGAGGACGAAAACAAAGGCTGGAATTCGATCCAAACATCCAGAATCACCATCGGATCAGGATGAACCCACTCTTGCCCAAGTTCAACTTCAAAATCGAATCGAGTGTAAAAAAGACGAAATGGCCGCGATTCGAAGGTAATTTCGCAAACCCATTTCATCATATTTGATTATTATGGTGTGTGATTGAATGATTATGTTGTTTCCATGGATGAATCGAGAGATTTAGTCGAAAAAAACGCACTTGCAGAGCCACATTCGGCCCCTAAAAAAACAATGAAGAACAATTCGACCCCTATTCTTGTTTATTTTAGGGGCCGAATGTGGATTCGGCCTGTAATTTTTAATTTTTTTTTGGGGCCGAATATGGGATCGGCCCCTAAATGAAACTACAAATAGAGGCCGAATGTATATTCGGCCTCTATGACCCCAAACATATAGGAGCCGAATATTGAACTGTCTCCCCAAAGTTTATACCTTGTGCTCATTTGTGAATACTTGTTGTGTGTAATGCTTAATGTGTTGAATGTATAGTTGTATGCGTTGAATGTGGGTGTTTTAATATATAAGTTGAATTTATGACATATATGAGCGGGATGTTGTTGTGTTAATGTTTTCTTTAGGGGTAAGAAGGGGAGAATGGAAGTTTCTCCGCACAAACAAGGGGAAACACCGGTAGCTCGCAATCCCGATAAACCCTTGGGTGCCGATCATAGGCTCAAAAAGCCGGGTCCCGTGATTATCCGTGAACCATCATCTATAGAGAGAGAAGAAGAAGATGTTGAAGAAGAAGCCCCCCAACAATCAAGGAAAGGCAAAGAGAAGGTGGTTGCGACTCCTATCGTAACATACACAGTAATGTTCCAGCAAGTCACTTGTTATTAGAGCCTAGAAGAGACGGAAAACCCCATGGTCTTCCACGCGATGGTGGTAAAGTGTTGATTGGTTACCCGGAGTCATATGCTTCCGTAGTATATACCAAGGTATGTGTATCGACCGAGAGACAATGGTGAATTCCTTTAATTATGTTTTTGCTTTCTAATTTTTTTTTTGGCTGGACGAAAATTCATTTCATTATGTTGGGTTGTAGGATACCGGAGATGCAGTCCGGTTACTTAGAGCACAAAAAGCGGCCAAATGGAGTCTTGACAATGAGGTGCAAGGGGTAAAGGATATTGTGGAAAACACCGGTATTGGAGGCAATCAACTATCGTATGCCCGAGAATGATATGGTAACATGCCCGAGAATAATCTAAACTTTTCTTCATTCGCTTCAAACTTAGCAAGGACTCTTTTTCCAAAGACTCTCGTTGATCTTCCGGTGTCTTTTTAATCTTCTCAATTTCACCCATCTTGATAGGTTGTATTATCGGTTGGCACTTTTTCTTGACACAATTACAAATGTGATAGGTGCAAAGGAAGTTCACGGCGTCGGGAAATACCTTTCTTATAGCCGCCATCAATGCATCTTCATGGTCGGTCACAAAAACCTTGGGAAGCACTTCCGGATCATAGAGCATCTTACATGCGTCCAATGCCCATTCATAACTCTTGGCGGTCTCGTCATTCATAAAAACAAATGCCACCGTGAATGGTGCCTTTGTCGACGTATGGCCAACTATGTTCAACAAGGGCATTTGATACCTATTGGTCTTGTAAGTGCATTTCATGCATCAAAAGAACTTGTGGAAAGCATAAGGCCAATTGGACCATTGCCGGGTGGGCAATGAATAAGTTCCTCACTCTTCTTTTGTGATCCAAATCCTTCTTCACCGTGTAGTTGTGTTGCTCAAATAACCACATCAATTGTTGAATCACACCCCTACATCGGCAACCCCTCCTTTTAATTGTAGCTCTTGTATTGTATACTTGTTTCAATCTACTTTTGTTCTCCGAGTCATCCTTTTTCAACTTCCCTAGTATTTTTATGGGAGCGACACGCAAGTCCGTCAACTTCTCGATTTCCTTGTACTCATTTGGTTTGAATGCTCCGACTTTGTAGTGTCCGTGAAGGTCATGTGGACGTTCGTGATTATGACGGCAATCCATTTTTGGATTCATATGCCACAATTCTTTGGTACGGTTGTAGTTAAAAACTACCTTGAAAGGGCAATTCGTCTTCCTTGTCATTGTCTTGTACCTTTTATCCGTCTTCCCGGGCTTTCGAACTTGATCCTTCATGTGTCTTCTCACCTTGGTGCTTACCCCACTCCTCTCACAAACCATCACTAACCGCCATTCCTTGCATTCCCTACCTTTTACGACCATGCCCATTATTTTCTTTGCATGTGCTTCCATCCAATCTCGGCATCCGTCTCTAAATTTCCAAGTCTACATAATCAAATCGAAACAACTAAGAATTTGCAATACAATGGGGTTAGTTGAGAAAAAGAGAAGAGTGAAGTTAAAAAAACCTACTGAGTCGAGAAAAGGTAGAAAATGATCTCTCGTATCTTCGTGAATGGTTTGTAAGGGATCCACATCTTCGGCGGTTGTTTCAATACCACCCGGAACAACCTACAAGAGAGAAAAACATGTAAGCATGCAACATTCGGCACTAAAAAGTTACTAGCCGAATCCACATTCGGCCTTCATACTGACTTGTCGTGCCAGCCGAATACACATTCGGCTCCTAAACATTACTGGTTGAATCTACATTCGGCCCCTAAAATGAATTATCGTGCAGGCCGAATGTGACACTGTAAAAAACAAATTCAAGTTCAGGTTCAGGTGCCTACATTCGGCCCCTATTAGTACTTATTTTAGCAGCCGAATCTGTATTCGGCTTGTAAAAATTAGAAGCCGAATGTGCCATTATATTTCGTAGAAACTTAACATTCGGCCCCTATTATGAGAGCCGAAGTGTTCTTCCTCTGGGACATTCGGCTCTCATAATAGGGGCCGAATTTGCCGCTGATGAGACATAAAAGTCTCACCTTTAGCTCGATTTCGGCCATAGAAAGGTGATTAAACATGATTTTGAAGTATACTTGTGTATTTGAAGCAATGGGTTCATCATACAAGTGGTCATCTTCTTGATTTGGGACAAAAAAATCATCGAAATGGTTGTTTTGCTCTTGAGTTTCCGGTAAAACGTTTCGTGACGATGAAGATTCTCCCATAACCGGATTTCTCGCAACGATAATCGCATGTTTGTTACGTTTTTGGTAGGGGCGGGGACCAATCCTGATGGGGCGGGTACCAAACCTAATAAGCCAAAATAGCGATGCACCAATCGCGTCCGTCGGATGACCTGCTTTGGTACCCCCCTGCAAAATCATGGTACCCGCCCATATCACTACTCGTTTGTTACGTGGAGGTTCACCAATGTTATCCCCCAAACATCTCA
This sequence comes from Papaver nudicaule, assembly GCA_023529015.1. Classification (NCBI taxonomy): domain Eukaryota; kingdom Viridiplantae; phylum Streptophyta; class Magnoliopsida; order Ranunculales; family Papaveraceae; genus Papaver; species Papaver nudicaule. Next base: position 1,023 of record JAJJMA010270489.1, on the reverse strand, counting down.
CAAAACAAACAAAGAAAACAAAAATCACACAAAAAAAAACCAAAGTTTTCCTTTTTTTCCCCTCTTTTTCTACTCTCTCAACCCAAAAATCAAACCCAAAAAATCTGATTTTCTCTCTCTATAAATTATCTAAACCCTTAATTATATACTTAACTCTAATCTTATTAACTCTAATCAAATAATTAGGACTAATCAAATAAGGGTAATTTGATATTTAAGAAAGTTGAACAACTAAGGGGAGTACCAAAATGACTACTTGGAGGTACTAAAGGAGGGGAGGCAGAATTTTTGGGTGGCTCAAAGCACGTTTCCTAGGTAAACCCACGGTTTATTATAGTGATAAGCCCACAGTTTTTTCTCTTCAGTTGGTTCCACGGTCTAATACAGTGGTAAACCCACCTCTTTAGTCCAAAGTGCAGCCGAGAGATAGGGAGATCAATTTCTAGTACTAGCGGGGGTTGGATTCCCTTTTTCGCCAATTTCCTTTATGGATAGAGCTAAAATAAGATCTTGTTGATGTTGTTGACTACTGGATCAACAGTGGGACTGATCCAGCCGGTTAGGGGAGTTGTGCCTAGTTGTGCTGTATTAAAGAAGAACAAAAATCTGAAAAGAAAAACAAATGATAACTAGGTACCAGTTGAGTCTTAGCAAACCAAACCATATCTAGATTAAGCCATGATTTTGCAGGTTGTTTGTCTTATTCTAGTTCAATTGAAATTGTCCAAATTTGATTTATAATATTGTTGAATTTGACTTTCAAACTCTTAAACAGTATATGTGCTCAACGAATTTCGCACCTGCCTCAAATACCTCACCAAGTTACATGATTGATCAGCCCAATCAGACCTTAAGTCAGACATAAAGAAAATGAAAAGACAAGTAATCTAACATTTGATTTGTGCCTAGTCAGATTTAGGCCACGAATTAGATCCAAACAAACAAAATATTAGTAAAATCCAACTACCAAATGTTTGTAGTGAAATTATAAAGTCATGAGTATGTATAATTAGACTTCCATAG
>JAJJMA010270461.1:0-21023 GCA_023529015.1 Papaver nudicaule | reverse complement strand
AAAGGCATCTCCTTACATGAGTTCTCCTTCTAGTGGTGAAAGTCCTACCAAAAGGAGCCCATCACAACAGAATTCTGATGCTCATGTTGATGTTGTTGTAAGTGTTTCTCCCCCGCGTGAATCTGCTTGTTCTCATAGCCTGTCGATCGCAACACAATTCTGACGCTGATGTAAGTTGGCGGATCACATTTTTGTTTATTTATCTTTAGAACTAGTAATTAAGCATGTTAGGCTGAACTTTATATTGCAGGACTGATGCAAGGTTACGCAATGGACAAGTTGCAAATCCATTCAGTAGATGTGAATCATGTGATGCTGAAAATGTGGTGGATTTTTGCGGGTGTAGCATTTTCTCGTTAAAGTGCTGTTTTGGTAGGCATTGAACATTTTGATTATTTAGATGTTTTGGGGTGTAGCATTCTCTCGTCAAAGTGCATGTATTGGTAGGCTTTGAACATTTTGGTTTTTTCTTTATTGAACTTGATCATTGTTGCACTTAGTGGAGCAGTTAGGTAGTCTGTGAACCATTGTTTCAGTTGAAGCATGTAGTTTGAAAATTTAATAGTTTGTGGTGTTAGAGATTTATTTTCTTCTGCTTCGCATAATCTCTTGTGTGCACTGTTGTTTCCTTCTCTGTTTTTTCTCTTATTTTCCCCTTCTTAATCGTGCATCTTTTATTAATGGGAGTTTTGACACTGTATAATTTTGTTCGAGAGTACGTGTTGGTTGGGCTTCGTGTGACTTGATGATGATGATGGTGATATAGTTATTCATGCTCTTCTAGAATTCCTACATTGATGATTTCCATTTTGAATCATGTTGGTCGAACCATAGCAATATATTGAGCCCTCTGCCACCTAGATGTATGTATTTTGGCCATCAGGTTAACCGTTAACATAACCATTCTCCATGGTCTTAAGATTTTAAGAGAATTCCGGATATGTGTTGAACAGTTATGGCCGATTAATCTTAATTTTTTTTCCGAACTTTCACGTTCTAATTACTGCTGGCGTTGTTTGTATTTTAAACACTGTGGAGAAATGAAAAATCCTTCTCTGTCTATCAAGGATCCATTAATCTGGAACCACATTCCTGCAGGCGTGTTTTGGGTAGTATGGCTTGAAAGGTTCCAAATGACAATTTGGAAAGAAGTGAAGAACATTATGGAATGTGTGTAATGAGGCAATGCAAAGACATTGATCACATCATGGAAGCTTGGATAGGTTTATTTTGGATTGGGATATGACTTTTCATTAGACTTTTTTTCTTCTGTTTTGGTTTGTGGTCTTTTCCTTCTTTCTTCTTTTTTCCCCTCCTCTTTGTAATTTACGGTGTGACATCAAAATCGCGTTCTAATTTACGGCTTGTAAATTGCTTCATTATTCCTTTCTCAACAGAAAAAGAAAAGAAAAGGGTTGAAATGGGCCAAATGGCCCAGGCGGCCAAACCATCTGTATTACTATCAGCACTCAGCAGTGTATCAGCAGGGCTCAAACTCCAAACAGTTCATTTAGTTGTCTATTTCGTTTTATAAACACGAAAATAATATCAATATGCATATAGAATAAAAAAATAACCTCACGTCATTGGGTTGATTCAAAAGAATCGGGGCTGATTTATATTCGGTACGGAGAAAGCTACCGAGTAGTGTTAATGTTTTTATTACACTACTCGGTAGCTTCATAAATTTATATTCGGTAGCCAAAAAAATCAGCCCGGATTCTTTTGATTCAGCCCCAATGACGTCTGGAAAAATAACCTCAATGGTGTTTCATTTTTTATCGCCAAAGGTCTCAATCCTACGTGACATCACAATCCTTTTGAAGTCAAACAACCACCAAAACGAAAAAAAAGAGAGTATCGATGCAAGATAATGGATTTGACAGAATAGCCAAGATATGATGCGTGTAGCTAGGCGTATCTATAAAGATGCAGTAAACAGTGTAGGTACAGCTTAACGTGACCCAACAAAACTTCTGTTAATTACTCTGCTCTATGAAGAGTATTATATTCAAGACGATTTTGACCACTCAGGACTGATGATAACACACAGAGTCACAGATGTTCCATGTTGTACATAAACACCTCATCCATGTTGCCATCATATGCCTTTAAACTCTGAAAAATAAATCATGAATTTACATGCTCACTCAAACTTTAAAATTGTAAATTGAAGCAGAATATTTTTCTAGCACAAGAAAAGAAACTGCTGACAAAACATAGTCATATACCGAAAGTGCTACAGGGCCCCCGGATTTTGCCACCAGGGGGCTTCCACCAGGCGTGACACTCATTGATTGGCCGGTGGAGCAGCAGGGGGCCCCGCCCAGGGTTTTATCACCCAATCAATGAGTGCCACGCCTGGTGGAAGCCCCCTGGTGGCAAAATCCGGGGGGCATATATCAATTTCGGTCATATACTTCAGCAACATAAAATAGAAATGTAGAGTAGATCAGAGTATAACAGCAAATTGAAACCTACAACACCGGATTTAAACACTGGGTTCCAACACCGCTATGTGGCACCCCCATCCACCGTTTATTCCCACCCAACCCCACTCAAGATCAGCAGCCCCCGTGTGACACATAGCGGTGTCGGATTTTTGGTGTTTAAATCCGGTGTCTATAAAGTATTTTCGGAAACCTACCAAGGCAAGATTTTAAAGGATTCCATCAAAAAGAAGATTTTCGCCAATGTCCAAGTACATTTCAGTATCTGCTTCAGCCAGTATGGCAGACACTTTTTCTCGCAATTCATCCCTTGCTTCACTCAGCTGCGTTTCTGCTATCTTCAACAGATTTTCAAATGCCTTCACCGCCGATTTGGTAGCCCGAAAAGTCTGACTTTGCTCTCGTAGTTCAGCCTTAAATTTCTGCATTCCACCGAGCCCATTCTTCATTCTCTCCAGTTGTTCACGAAGCCACTTGACATTGAATTTAAGCTTCTCTGCCATCTCAATTTTCTCCTCCCACAACTCAATCATTTCATGTGTCAAATCTATGAAACGGCATTGATTCATATCCATAACGGAATTCATTATATCTTTGACTAGCATTACTAGACCAGAGTAACACGAGGCTGGCAAAACTTTGGTCGAAGGAATATGACCATATTTCAACCATATCTTTTTATACAAAGAAGCATGTTTTTTCAGGACACTAAAGCCTCCAATGTCTTCAAACAATTCCTTTGCAAGTTCAGTACCTTCCCAGTCACTTTTCCCACCTTCAAATGGTTGTCCAGCGCCAAGATAATCCCCTAATTCCAAAGTAGTTTCGCCTGTGCTTGCTTCCATTTGTTTCTCAAGCTCCAGCTCAGGGACCTTGTTGCCTGGACTTTTCTCTTTGATTATGCCATCTGTTGATTTTGTTTTGGCCTCGCAACTAACCTCAACTGTAATTTCAAAAGAATCGTTTACGATGTATCCTGTCTTAGAGTCGTGCAGTTGACTAAGAGATATGAATTTCTCAAAACCCCATCCTCGACCAGCAGGTACAAATTGTTTTTTTGCTTCTGGAAAACCAACAGACATTCAGAAAAAAACACTAGTAATGCACGGAAAAAACATACTGAAAAAATGCACAAAAACTTCCGGGATGATGTTAATCGAAAGAGAATTAAATCAGTTAATACCTGCTCGCACTGTGTTACTGGGAGCAGTTTTACTAGTAATGGCAAAACTGTACTCTGCATCCACCGGCAAATTGGTTGGTTCTCGAGGGACCAGGTAGACTGATAAGTAATCCTGCAGTGCCCCAGATCCCTTAGGATACATCTTTACCCTCCTATTGAAAAAAATTAAAAAAAAGAGATGCAATTAATCGTCGAAAACATCACACCAAAGAACGATGAATAAATAATACCAGTACCATGTAACTCCACCGGCATTGAAAGCATCAGAGTAATAAAATCTTTCAGCGTTCCATTTTGAAAAGTTGTCAATCTTCCAGAGAAATTTAAACGTAGGCGTAGCAGGTAGTTCAACTATCTGATGAGTTCTTCCCATTGACTTCAAACGCAAAAAGTAACCCTGCACGCAGCAATCTAGTGAAGGAAGAAGGACAGGTCAAGGCTAGAATACACGAAGCGTTTCTGAGGATCTTCTTCACCGTTTTTTCTAATGGAGGAAACCCTAAATAAAGCAAACCCTTGAATACCAAAATGAGAATGTCGGATGAAATATCTCAAGACGCACCAGTGCACGTGTTAATGCTTCTAAACAAGTCCTTTTTATAGAAGGTGGGGCAGAGTGCGAGCACAAAGTGTTTGCAAATCCATAACGGCTTCAAAGAATACAGAATTGGAGAACCTTCAAGAAAGTATAGTGAAATCAATGGACAAAGAAAGGTCTAAGATAAAAAACAATTGCCAATTGAGAGGTTAACTGAGACTGTCAAGTCGACTCTTCAAGGTTATGAATTCGGAAGTCCTCACTCCTCGTAGCATCTCCAATGGGAGATGGTTGTGCTTCCTATTTTTGTGGCCACATAAGATTTTTTTAGATTTTTATCAAAAAAGATTTTCCAATGGGAAAATGATAGGTGAATGTGAGGCTTAAAGAGAAAACCGTTATCCAACGATATTGTGATGTGATGATGCCTACATGGCATCTCTTTAATGACATCCTCAAGACAAATAAACTCTAATTTTTCTTATAGGATGTTTAAAATAATTGTCTCCAATGGAAACATCTAGTGAACAAAAAATTTGGTTGTACAAAAGCATTTGATTGGTTAAAATTTTAAAAAGTGTAAAAAAGAGTAAAAAGAAAATTGATTAATTAGATAAATAGGTTAATTTATGTCTTGACATCCTCACGGAGATCTTCTAAAACTAGAGGATCTCTTTGAGGATGTGAGAATAACTACCATGCCAACTCACCCTCACATTGTCAAAAAAATTCACCATTGGAGAATTTTTTTTATAAAAAGTGATCAAATCCTTAAATATAGGAAGTTGACATCTTCCCATTGGAGATGTTCTTAGAGGATCTCTCACAAGATATGAAGATCCTAATCACTACCTTTATCTAATGAGAATATGTCTTTCTACCAAAAGGGAATGTCGCTCTGAGGATCGGCGAAAAAACGAGTCAACTCAGTTTAACATTTTCACTTCTTCTCAATTCAATCGAGATGATCCACAGACTTGTTTAACATGATTAGTACTCAGATTCTTTCTCAACACTTTGATCTCATTGCATTTAATTGTTCATTTACAATAACACTCTGATCATTTCTTTATTAGATTTGCGTTTTTTTTTTAAGATGTACATGTTTAACCAAATAATTTAACCTCCAGTTTCTACGATTCATTAAATCAGTTCAAACCTTCAATCTCATTTATAAAGGCTCCAGAGATTATATGTGTTTTCATTCTCCGTAGATTTTAAAAGCCAACAATTTTGATAATGGGTTTCTTTTAACTCTGTTTCTGCAGGTAAGCTGGGTTGCCAATGTAGAATATCAAATTTGCTATGTTCTTCATCCTCCTTTTAACAGTATGTCCTTGGTTAGCAGTATGGCTACCCATCTCTTCTGAGATGGCTTCTCACCGTATGCACCATTATGTAGAAGAATATCAGGTTCCATACCATGTATATGGTACCATGATAGAAAATCCGATTCAAAGTTCTATTCAAAAGTTTTCAAACTTACCAGTCCGCCAAAAATTAGTATCTTTAGGATCACAAAATCCAGTCAATTCAATGCAATACCAGAGTTTGTTGGAAATAAAATATTTGATAAGATACCTGTACCAAAAATACAAAATAGTGTCATATATACCAGAAATAACGACTATCACCACTGCCATTGGAAAAGCAAGCATCAGTGAGATGAATCCAAAAACAACTCGTCAAGGTATTGGTTGTGCAGCAGCACTATCAAGCACTGCTGACTTATGGTCTAACAGCTTAATAGGCAAACTCCTTCAAGTTAATGTTATAGAAACTTCTCAGCTCAAGACGGAAATCAATTCTCTTTGGAGGAAGTATAGACAAAAGCAAATCAAGGTAATTGGAAGGAATCTTTTTTTTTTTCAAACTCAACACTATGAAAGATAAACAAGAGATACTGAGGAAAGCACCCTGGAACATAAAAGAAAAAGTGCTGGTGCTTAGAGAATATACAACTGAAATTCCATACGACAAATATGACTTTTCTACTCAAGTATGGAGCGTTATGTTCAAAGAGATCCTATTGGAGCATCACTCAGGCCAAGTGATTGATGAAGCTATTAGTGATCTGGGAGTAAAAGCTAGCGACATCATCCCAATTGATTGTCGACCTAGGCATAACAACACAGTAACTGTAAGGGTGGAGATGGAGTTGACTAAGCCTCTAAAAAGAGGAGAATGGTGGAATAAGAGAGGTGGAGGAAGAACTTGGGTGAAGTACCATTGGTTAAAGCAACCACACGGAATATGCGATCTTTGTTGGACTACTGAACACAACGATGAGGCTTGTGCAGAAGTAGCTAATGACCTATGGCTGCGAAGTTTAACAGATGAACAATATGTTGCGGTAAGGGATGAGCAAGAAGCTGAGGAGGGAGAACTAGGAGAAGATGACACGTTACTTATCAATGAAAATGAAGAGGATTCACCTAATTTTGACATTGAGAGTCCGAGGATAGCCAATAGTCATGGAGTGATTGAACACTGCTAGTACCTCTTCTAACAGTATATGGGCACTGCAACACAAGCCATGGAGGGTATAGAGTGAATGGAAGGGAGGAAAAACACAACATAGCAAATGGAAATTCCCAAGGCACTCTAGTTGTACCTGCAGTTGCGGTAACACACTCTTTCTCAATCTCATCAACTTATACTTTATTTGATCAGTCCTTCACTTTTCCAGTTACTATTTCCTTTTGTAGTTTTAATTCATATAATTGCATCGTCCATTCAGGCATTTCAAATCAACTTGTATTTCGGTTTAATACAATTTTGAATTTTGAGTTGCACAGTAAACACTATTACAATTGCAACTTGTTAGGAAAGCGTGCTAGCATTTACTGCATTCACTACAAAATAGTTATAGCCCTAGGAATTAAAACTGCATACAACATATCTTATATAGAGCATTCAAACTCGTCAAGTCATACATTTATTGCATTTAGCTTAGTGCAAACTTTGTTCGTATAATTTCCGCAAAGCCTTTCATCTGATCATTGTATTGCACGTATTGAGAATCATAGCTTGAAGGTTAGATATTTCAAACATCAAAATATGAAAGTACTGTCCTGGAATGTGCTAGGGTTTAGAACTCAGGCAACCCGCAATCACCTCAAAGATATGATTCGCAGTCAATACCCATATATAATATTCCTCTATGAAACAAAACTCGACAGCAACAAGATTAAACCACTGCTAAAGCAATTCCGTTTCCTAATATCTCTATATTGGATTCAGTTGGACTTTCCGGGGGGTTTAGTTTTGATGTGGAAAAACGGCTTCAACTGTGAGATAGTTAGTAAGGAAAATAACATGATACATGCCCTAGTTCAAGCAGATCCGAGCAAACCTGAATGGTTGTTGAGCTGTGTGTATGGATATTCTAATACTCAAAAGAAAAGGCAGCAATGAGAATTTATTCATGAGCTGGGTCAAAACATCAATCAACCATGGGTGATGTTAGGTGATCTAAATATTCATCTGACTGACGCAAGTGCTTCCTCTTCTTCCTCTGGTTTTCTTGTTCAAGCGACAATGGAATTACATCAATGCTCTCCTCGATTGACTGGAGGATATATGATTCAGTGGTACAGATTTTACTTGGACAAATAGTAATTCTGGAAAAGGTACAAAGACTTCTCGTATTGATAAGGCGCTAGTTAATGGTGAATGGAGTAACAACTACAGAAACTCTAGGCTTCTGTACCTGAACCAAGTTGGCAGCGATCATTCCCCAATTGTCTTTTTGTCTGATACTTCACAGCAACAATTATGGAAGCCATTCAAAAAAAATTATATTTGGTTGAACGACAAAACTTGTGCAATGCAGATTGCTAATGCATGGGAACATAATGTAATTGGTTCTCCGGCTTTCAAACTTGCTAAAAAACTCTTGTTCACTAGGCAAGCTCTAAGCAAGTGGAATAAGGAATATTTTGGTGATATAAACTCCAAACTGGATGCATTACAAGAGAGGTTATCATGGCTTCAACTTCAACCAGTTACGGATGAAAGCTCTGTTGGGATTATTGAAGTTAATACTGACATCCAGAAATGACATCAAATTCAGTACGATTTCAACATGCAGAAAGCGAGAGATTCATTCATGAATGACATGGACTATAATCTTATGTACTTCCACACCATCACAAACAAGAAAATAATGAGGAACAACATAGACAACTTGTTAGATAAAGATGGTAATTGGGTAACATCAAGAGAAGATAAAGCAAAGTTATTTTCTTCCCACTTCAAAGACATCAATACTTCCATTAATCCAACAATTGAAGAGAACCAATACAGTATTATTTCATGTCTCATTACAGATGCAGAGAATGAAGCATTACTCAGTGTTCCAACCTTTGATGAAATTCATTCTACCCTCAAAGGTATGGAGAATTGGTCTACTCCGGACCAGACGGCTTTCCAGCAGGCTTCTACAAAAGGCAATGGTCTACAGTCAGTGAAACAATATGCTTAACGGTGCAATAATTTTTCAGGTCGAAGTTTATCCCTAAGCAAATCAACAAAACTTACATCTCCTTGATTCCCAAGAAGAAGAAACCCACCTCTCCGGTTGATTTTAGACTATAGGTCTATTGACCACAACGTACAAGTTGATTTCAAAGATATTAGTCAATCGAATGAAGCCTCTGATGTCGAAGATAGTGGGTTCGTACCAAGCTGCTTATGTATCCGGAAGGTTAATACAAGACAACAAAATCATTGCACAAGAGATTATTCACTCAATGAAGAAGGATGATAAAGATGGAGGATGGCTAGCACTCAAGCTAGTTATGTCAAAAGCTTTCGACAGGCTAGAATGGGTTTTTCTTCTTAAGGTTTTAAAAAAGTTTTGTTTTTTCGGCAGACTGGTGTCAATTGATCCACGAATGCATAAGCACTACTAAGTTGGCTGTACAACTTAATGGCACTCCTTTCAAGGAATTTCACCCCACAAGTGGAATCCGGCAAGGCGATCCATTATCTCCCTACTTGTTCATACTAGCCATGGAGTTTTTATCTAGGACTCTAAAGGCAGCACATGATAACAAGTATATTGAAGGGTTCACTGTAACAAGTGGTGCCCCAGCTATCAATCATCTGCTCTTTGCGGATGATTGTTTGGTATTTACTAAAGCCAACTCAGTCAGTTTCTCTCACTTAAAACAGGTTATGCAGGATTTCGATTTGCAGTCAGGTCAAGTTGATAAATCAGCCATTCACTACAAAAAATGAGTTTCTCTATTATTCTGTGAAGAATTGAAACATGCTAGGGGTCGAGTACATGGACAAGAAGGAGAGATATTTAGGCTCACCACTTCTGATTGGAAAGTCTAAGATTGACTCATTTGAACACCTAAAAGAATCCTTCGAGAAGAGATTTTTTGACTGGCAGGTTGATTGTATCTCTTTTTTAACCACTGTCAATCTCACTTTAGTTGCAACTATGCCTTTCAGACATTTCCAAATGAAGAGCTTTATCCGGTGTGGCATTTTGAGCTTCCACAAAGTCTTCCAAATAGCAGCAGGTATTGGGTCATTTACGACAGGTGAATGATAATCTCCATTGGTAACTGTATTCTATGCACTCTTTACTAAGAATCTGCCATCTTTCGCAGGTTTCCAGATTAGTACATCTTCCACATGACGAGAGATTGTCATGCATAGTATTTTCTGACCTATTAAAGGAGGGAAAGCAGCTCGTACCAGTTGGTATTTCCAGATGTACAATTTGCAAGCAAGCTGACGAATCTTTGTATCATCTATTGATCGACTGCATACACGCCAAGGCTTTCTGGAATCTGCTGAATGTGAACATTGAGCAAATAAAAGTGAATTGTAGCTCAGTAGCTCAATGGATAATCTCTTGGTTTGACCAATTATCAAACACAGTTTCGGAAGAACAAGCTAAGTGGATTACAAGTCTTATGGTGGGATGCTGGACAATATGGAAAGAGAGGTGTGAACATGTGTATCAAGGAAAGCAGTTACATCCAAAATCAACTGCACACTGGGCTCATTATCACCTCAACAATTTCCTGAATACGGGTGAAATCCCTTGAGTCATATTATCTGCGAGGAATGCCAAATCAGCCAAATAGCTACCTCCAGACCCTGGAATTACAAAAATTAATGCAGATGCATCCTACGATTATGACTTACATACTCTGGGTATTGGATTTATCTCGCGTAATTTTGCAGGTGATGCGGAAGCTGCAAAAGGATGCTTCTATGAAGGAGTGATTGATCCAGAGGAGGGTGAGTCCTTGGGATCAAGAAAGCGTTGAACTGGGCATTAAAGCTGCAGCTGCAAGAGGTTCTCATTAAAGCGGATGCAGAGGTGGTAGTGAAGTCAATTAATGCTGATTATCCCTTAATACGATGGGAAAATATGAAGCATAGAGACATTCAATTTTTGCTTAAGTCGTTTAGTTCTTGTGTCGTTTCCTACGTCAAAAGAGATGCAAATGGTGTAGCAGACGCCATCTCTAAGCATTGTCGTAAGGAACATTTTAGTTTGAATTAGTTGATAACATATATCCATGGATTGCCGAACTCATCAACAAGGATAAACTCTGTATAAGTTAAGATTCACATTCAATAAAACTTTCTTTATCTAAAAAAACATAAAAAAAAATATGTCTTTCTACAAAATTTACAACTTTCAAAATTGGTTAACCAATTAGATGTGTACAAATAAGTTAAATATTCAGTTTAAACATACCTCCATTGGAGATGACAATTGTAAACCTCCTTACATCAAGGAAAATTACACATAAATTTACCTTGAGGATGTCTTCATATCAATGCCATTTAGGAACCACTACACATTTTCATTGGAAATGGTCTCAGGTCAAGCATCCCAAATCTTACTGAGGTTAAAAAAGATAAAATAAAGCAAAATGGTAAGACAATAACCGAGAGCAAGTGGGCTGGTCTGTTGGGCTTGTTGGTAAGTGATGTCACCATGGCATGGATGTATCGGGCTTTATATATAAAGATGTAGTAGATTACCTTAATCTATTACCTAAACCTAACTTATCTGTTAAACCCTAGTCGCAATTCCCGAACAAATTGAATACCAGAGCCAAAGTGTACACAATGAAGAAGGTTAAGCTGGTGAATTTTTCAAATATTGCGGAGGACATATGGTTTGAAATATTTCTTCATCTTCCGCTTAATGCAATCCATAAATTCAAGTGTGTTTCAAATGTATGGTTTTCTATTCTCTCCAACCGTAGTTTCATTAACCAGTGGAATGCACTCAACACTTTATCATACCCATGGGCGTTTGTGCATTATTATTTTTCTGCGACTGGTTATAGAAAGTTTACCTTTGCATGTCCTGGGATGCATTCGCAATTTCTATCTCATCACAAATTTGGGTTCACTTTAGGGTTCTTAAATAAAATACGACCAAAATTTTCTGAATTACACATTGTGGGATCAAGTAATGGTTTGGTTTATGCACAACCAGCCTATATGGTAGGGGGACGTTGTATTATGTTTGCAATCCACTAACCAAGAGTTGGGTTTTACTTCCTCCACCAGCACTAACAACAGATGAATCAGATGTGCCTGGTTTCATATGTAATGATGAATGTGTAACATCATCATCATCATCACCCGTTTCTACGAGTTATAAGGTTATTCGTATACCAGATTCCAAAGAAGCATTCAAATTTAAAGTTGAAATATTTTCTTCTATTTCTGGCCAATGGAGTGTCTATGATATTTCTTGTCCTCTAGATGTTACTTGGACTTTCTGCTTTTATGACAAACTCGTTACCCATAATGGTGTTTGGTACCGGTTTCAAAAGGAAAATAGCGATATATTAGCTTTCAGTGTTAATGGAAACAACAATGATGGAACCTGTGGCAGTGAATGTAGGTTGATTAATTTGCCTGACCAAGCAATAGATGGTGAGAGAAAGTCTAAAAACATATGTCTAGGGGAATCCGAAGGATCCATCTGTTACGTTATACTCAAGGAAAGGGAGAAAAGTTTGAGTGTTTGGGTACTCGAGGAAGACTGGTATTTGTTGCACAAAGATATCAAATTTCATGATACGTTAGCACAAATGAAATCTTTGATGGTTGGAGGAGCTGGTGTCGTTGATATAATTGAAAGCATTAAGGTTTTAGGTTTCAATCCAGATGACAAAAATGTTATTATACTCGGCAACAAGAAATACATTTGGGCTTACGACACCAGAACCAAGGCATGAGAACATCTCTGTTATCCTTTCCCGAGTAGCCGCGTTAGTGCTTCTCTTAGGAGTATCTTAGGATTTGCTTTAAAGCCAGAGCCTACAACACTTCCACCAGCCATTTGGTGAAACACTTCCATGTTCGATCGATGTGCAAATTTGATAATAGAGAGTGAAGATGGCCACTGTCATGTGTCAAGTGGTTACTGTTGTTCATGACTTCGATATTAAGAACGTTCCATTAGCAGAAATGGATTCATTCACCGTTTAAGTTTATTCCATCCAAAACATTTTTTATTTAGAAGTAGAAGGTATGATGTTCTGCATTAGCTTTGTTTTGTTACTTTTGAATTATACCTTTCTGATCCTTTTTCGATGGCTTCAACATTTAATATACAAGGGTCTTTGTAGGATTTAGGTCGGTCACAAGTTAGGAGTTTTATGGAAACTCAACTTGGTGAGTCGGTGGAATTCTAGATTATTCTAGGACATGCCATAATTGTTTACTTATGCCTAAACTAGGAAATTCTAGGTATGTCTAGAATGTTCTTTGTAGACAAGTGTAATTGGTAAAATACCCATAAGGTATTTCTTACCAATACACCCATTAGATTAACTTGTTTCTAGATCTTGTTTCTTGCACACATAAATTAATCGATAAAATAAGAGACAATGAATTATTATTGATAATTATCAAGAATTATTACAAGGATTTCCATGAGAACTTATGGTGTTCTTCATGTTCTTGAGGTGAAGGGATTAGTGGAGAAGAAGATGGGGTAGAGAGAGAAGGTAGTAAAGGCCATCCCTTTCTTTTAGGGTTACAATGCTTTTATATGAGACTTCCTCGGCGAATTTACCAAACTTCCCTTAATGGGAATCCTATGCTAGAATTATTCTATGGTGTATCTTCTCCTAGGTGAGGTTAAGTTACAACGACCTTAGTTTGGCGCCACATAGCGAGCGCACTTCAACACTCAACAATTATTTATCCTTTTTCGCCGACAAGCATGGTCGGCGACCTTACTTTATATTCTTCTAACTTCAGCGGACTAGTCTTCTACTGGATAAGGATTACTCGCGGATCCCACTGAGTCAACGAGTCAACTGTGACAACCTGACGGCTCCGATCTTCTCATAAATGCCCAACTACTTCTCAGCTTCCTGTCGGTGATGTATCCTTTATCCGCTGATCACAGTTCGCCTTCCATTCTTTTCACGATACCCGCTGATGTAGTTTCAACGGCTCTGACGCTAATGTGATCCTTGGCGTTCCACCCGCTGATCTCCTATGTATGACAATAAACCTAAAACTTCTGTTGATGATTCTGTACTTCTCACTGATAGTCTTCTTACGCAGCCTCACCCCTATGATGCTTTTATTCGTAGAAGGCATTTTCTACACTCACAACAAGTATAAGGAAACCCTTTACTTGTATGGTAAGAATGTAACCTATATAAATAGAGCCCATGGGAGAACCTATGAGATATACCAGAAGCTCTTCTTCTCTCTAGGGTTTTATATATTCTCTTTGTACGATAATATATAAAATAACTTATTCCTTCCCGAGGATTAAACCTCGTTAAATTCTTGTCTTCTTGATTGTGTGCGTTTGTGTTCTTGGCGTATTAAGATTATCTTTGTAGCTGTTGGTTAAACGCTTCCGCGGGTTTTAGCGCAACAATTGGCATCAGAGCTCGGGGGTCAGATCTTGGAGCTAGGGGTAATTCTTAGTATTGCAGTGAAGGTATTTTCTGAAATTTTGAGTTATTATTAATCACAAAGTTTAGTTTTTTATCGCTTTTGTGAGTCATGGGTGATTCAGAGGATGAAACCACGAAAAGGCCTGAGTCGGAGATTACAAAGGATAATGAAACTAAGGAAGAAATACCACATACTCATAGAGCACAACTCAAGGTTGATAAGTTTACGGGAACCAATAACTTTGGTTTATGGCGAACGGATGTAATGGATGCACTTGTTCAACTTGACCTAGACGAGGCTCTAGAAGGTCGTCCAAAGGAGATGACTGACAAGCAGTGGAACAAGCTCAATAAATTATGTGTTGGTTCGATAAGAGGTTGTTTGGAAACAGCAGTAAGAGTTAATTATCAGCACGAAACTTCAGCTAAGGATCTCTAGGAAAAGCTAGAGAAAGAATACTTGGTGAAGAACATGGCTAATAGGATACATCTTAAGAGAAGTTTGTATCGCTATAATATGAAGAAGGGTGCAAAACTGACAGAGCATCTAGATTCGTTTAATAAACTGCTTACTGATCTGGTTAATTATGATGAAGTCATAAATGATGAGGAACAAGCTTTGTGTCTGGTGAATTCTCTTCCTGATAAGTATGAACCCGTGATTAAAGCTTTAATGCACGACAAGGCGAAGTTGACATATGAAGACGTCACTACATCACTTCGTAGCGAAGAATTTAGGAATATGAATAGAGAAGATATTGCATATGAAGCAGACAATGACGTGCTTTATGCAAGAGTTCGTTCTACAGACAAGAAGAAGAAATCTGGTTATCGTGGTAAGAGAACAGGGCGTTCTATGTCTAGAACGCGACTGCATAAAGATGAGTGTGCATGGTGCCATGACATGAGTCATTGGGCAAAGGATTGTACCAAGCGCAAGGAGCATGAAAGAGATAACAAGAAAACCGAGGTGAACATTGCGAAGGCAAGTGAAGAGATGATGGTTCTGATTTCTCACTAACTGTGACACCATCAGCTTGTGTCGCTACTGAAGGCACATGGGTACTTGATTCTGGAGCTACATATCATATTTGCCCACATCGTGACTGGTTCTCGAGCTTATAGAAGTTTGATGGAGAAATACGTATGGGAAATAACAATACTTGTAAGGTAGTTGGGATAGGGAATGTTCGAATTAGGATGCATGATGGTATTGTTAGAGAGTTGAAGGAAGTCAGGTGTGTACCTGATGTGAAGAAGAATCTGATTTCACTCAGAACTTTAGAAGCAAAAGGCCACAAGCTAGTAGCAGAGAACGGTATTCTAAAGGTAATCTCTGGATCTTTGGTAATTATGAAGGGCATACGACATCATAATTTGTATTACTTGATGGGTAGTGCAATAACTGGAGATATGTCAGTTTCTGAGCACATAGAGAGTGCAGCAAAAGAGAACACGAAGTTATGGCATATGCGACTTGCACATCCTGGTGAGAAGTCGTTACATGCATTGATTCAGCAGAATCTGTTAAAGGGTGCTATAGCCTGCAAATTAGACTTCTGTGAACATTGTGTTAAGGGCAAGTAAACAAGAACAAGCTTTGGCACAACAATCCACATGACTGGTGGAGTTCTTGACTATGTTCATACAGATGTCTGGGGTCCCTCCAAGAATGCATCGTTGGGAGGGAAGCATTGGTTTGTGTCGTTCATTGATGACTATTCTAGGCGCGTATGGGTGTACACCATGAGGCATAAGAGTGATGTCCTAGAAGTTTTTGTGAAGTGGAAGAAGGCAACTGAGACCCAAACTGGCAGAAAGATCAAGGTACTACGTTCGGATAATGGTGGTGAGTACAAAAGTGATCCATTCTTGCAAGTATGTCAGGATGAGGGGATAAAGAGGCATTTCACAGTTAGGAAGACACCGTGGGGTTGCAGAACGCATGAATCGTACGCTACTGGAGAAGGTACGACGTATGTTATCTAATGCTGGATTAGGTAAAGTGTTCTAGGCTGAGGCAGTTACATATGCGTGCTTCCTCATTAATAGGTTGCCATCAGCTGCATTAGAAGGTAAAACTCATATAGAGAAGTGGTCTGGTAAGCCAGCTTATGATTATGACTCAGTTCATATCTTTGGTTGCCCTACATGGTATCATGTTAGTGAAAACAAGCTTGATAGTCGTGATGTTAAAGGGGTATTTATGGGTATGAAAAGTGGAGTGAAGGGATTCAAAATTTGGAATCCAGTTGAGAAGAAGATGATCATGAGTAGAGATGTTACATTCGATGAGATGTCTATGGTAAAGTCTTGGGGTTCTCAGCAGGTGGAGGACAGAAGCACCAGGACTAGTAAGCCTTTGCAGCAGGTGGAGTTTGATGCAGTTCCACCAAGTCCAGCTAAGTCTGTATCTATTGAGTCTACTTCTGAAGATGAGGAATCTACAAGAGAAGTAACTACTGATGTTCCAAATGATAGTGACGCTATTAGTGAAGAGGAACAAGAATCAGTAGATGATGCAGAAGTTGCAGTTACGAAGACTGTAACACCCAGCAAACCAAAAAGAAGAACCAGAAAACCTGGATGGTTAGATGATTTTGTAACTTATGCATTACCGTTGTTGAAGATGGTACTCCAACCACTTATGCGGAAGTTATACAAAGTGTAGAGTGTGAAGAATGGCAAGGTGGAATGAAAGAGGAAATGGAGTCTCTTGACAAGAATGGCACATGGATTCTTATGAAACTTCCGAACGGTAAGAAGGCCATAGGGTGCAAATGGGTGTATGCAAAGAAATAAGGATCCATGGAGAATCAAGTACGCTACAAGGCAAAGTTAGCTGCGAAAGGTTATGCCTAGAGAGAAGGAATTGATTACAACGAGGTGTTCTCTCCAGTTGTGAAACACTCGTCAATTCGTATTCTGTTGGCCTTGGTAGCACAATATGATTTAGACCTAGTTCAGCTAGATGTGAAGAAGGCGTTTTTACATGGTTATCTAGAAGAGGAGATCTATATGTCTCAGCCGAGAGGATTTGAGGTTGCTGGTAAAGAAGATTGGGTATGTAAACTGAAGAAATCATTGTACGGGCTGAAGCAGTCTCCTCGACAATGGTACAAGCGATTTGACCAGTTTATGATTGGCCAAACATACTCAAGAAGTCACTATGACCACTGTGTGTACTTTAAAAAGCTACAAGATGGATCTTTCATATATTTGCTCTTGTATGTCGATGACATGTTGATAGCATCGAATAATAAGAAAGAGATTGATAATTTGAAGAGAAAATTGTCGTCAGAGTTTGAGATGAAAGATTTAGGAGAAGCTAAGAAGATTCTTGGAATGGAGATTCAACATGACAGAGAGAAGGGTAGAGTTTGTTTGTCTCAGAGGACATATTTGAAGAAAGTGTTACAGAAATTTGGTGTCTGTGAAGGAAATAAACCTGTAAGTACTCCGCTTGCTGCTCATTTTAAGTTGAGTGCTCAAATGTCTCCTAGTACCAAAGAAGAGCGTGAGTATATGGCCCAAGTACCATATGCTAATGTTGTAGGTAGCTTGATGTATGCAATGGTGTGTACGAGGCCTGACATTTCACATGCGGTAAGTATGGTCAGCCGTTATATGCATAATCCTGGTAAAGGACATTGGCAAGCTGTGAAATGGATTTTGAGGTATCTTTACGGTACAATTGATGTTGGCTTGGAGTTTGTGAAGGAAGATAATAACAATCAGTTGTGTGTTGGTTATGTGGATTCTGACTTTGCTGGTGATATGGACAAGAGACGTTCGACTACATGGTATGTCTTTACTTTGTCAGGAGCACCAATAAGCTGGAGATCAATATTGCAGTCTATTGTGGCTCTCTCAACTACGGAAGCAGAGTATATGGCAGTGACAGAGGCATTTAGGGAAGCTATATGGTTACAAGGATTGCTTGATGACTTGGGTGTATGGCAGGAAAAACTTCATGTGCATTGTGATAGTATTAGCGCCATATTTTGGGCTAAGAACCAAGTGTAGAATGCAAATATCAAACATATAGATGTTCAGTTTTACTTTATAAGAGACATTCTTGAAGAAGAAGACATTATACTTGTGAAGATCGATACCAAGGACAACCCAGCTGATATGTTGACTAAAGTTGTATCTGGAGTCAAGTTTCGACACTGCTCGAACTTGGTCCATGTTCTTCCTGTTTGGTGAGACCCTTTTGGGGTAAAGGTTCTTAGGAGCCTAGAGGAGGCCTTCTAGCAAGGCCTCATAAGTGAACTACCATCGGTTTGATTCCTTACAGAAGGATACGTAGGCAATCAGTGGTTTCAGCCATGTGGTGCAATCGACGTTGGAAGACGGAGGTCATTTTAGCTATTGATCGTCTCATGCATGAATGCATGATCCGAGGTGGAGAATTGTAGGATTTAGGTCGGTCACAAGTTAGGAGTTTTATGGAAACTCAACTTGGTGAGTCGGTGGAATTCTAGATTATTCTAGGACATTCCATAATTGTTTACTTATGCCTAAACTAGGAAATTCTAGGTATGTCTAGAATGTTCTTTGTAGACAATAATTAGGAAACCCTTTACTTGTATGGTAAGAATGTAACCTATATAAATAGAGCCCATGGGAGAACCTATGAGATATACTAGAAGCTCTTCTTCTCTCTAGGGTTTTATATATTCTCTCTGTACGATAATATATAAAATCACTTATTCCTTCCCGAGGATTAAACCTCGTTAAATTCTTGTCTTTTTGATTGTGTGCGTTTGTGTTCTTGGCGTATTAAGATTATCTTTGTCGCTGTTGGTTAAACGCTTCCGCGGGTTTTAGCGCAACAGTCTTCACAAGATTCAAGACCAACCCTTAATGTTGGCAATACTAAGTTACTAACTATACTTCTGAGTCGATTTTCTTAAGCCAAGCAGACAGGTCTATCTATTGCAATTGTTTTCTTTTGAAGGAAAAATGCACTAAAATCAAGACCCAGCATAGCACCTAAATAATGCCTAAAGAAAGTCAGAAATATTGCAACAGTATCGCACAACGAAAACTCTAGATGTAGAGCGTTTTTCGGTAGAGCAAATGTAGAGATGAGAGAGAGTGAGATAGAGTTTGTGGGAGAAAAATAAAGTGGAACCCACCATATGATTTAATGGTGCAGGCCTCTTAGATCCAAGGGTGGTTGGTGCTGCCACGTAAGACTCTACATTTGGGAGACAAAAAAATGGAAGACACCTAGGAGCTCCGCGGTCACACAACGTATAATGAGTGATACTGATGCCTCTGCGAGACTAATGATTTGACAGAAGAACCTAGATCAACATTGAGTAAACTAAAGAACAACATAGTCAGCTAGCTGCCTAATTGCAGTTGTTACTG
Organism: Papaver nudicaule; assembly: GCA_023529015.1. NCBI lineage: Eukaryota > Viridiplantae > Streptophyta > Magnoliopsida > Ranunculales > Papaveraceae > Papaver > Papaver nudicaule. Next base: position 1,547 of record JAJJMA010270461.1, on the reverse strand, counting down.
CTGGTAATTCTAAAAACAATAATATTTCATGGATATATAATATATTCCAAACAACTTATTAAATAGTTTAAAATTCAATATTATTACTGGACTAAATTTCCCAAGCAAACGAAATTATACAAACACATAGAAAAATGCTTTGTAAAGAAAATAGAGTTTTGTTTCCTTCCATTACTATTATGTATCTCTTTTGTATATCATGCAAAGTATACTAAGTATACTGCTGATTTCCTTTTTCCAAATAAATCACCATGTATCGGTATGTATGTTCAACCGTGCTATTTGGCTAGCTCTGAGAGTAATTCTATACGTACGCCGAAAAATCGCGTGAGAAATTCCGTGGAGGGATTCAACGGTACGCGTGAGTTTAGATTTAGGGTCAGCGGGTCCCACCAATCAGGATCGCCGGGTCCACCCGCTGAAATGTTTCACACGGGATCATCTCGGGATTTCTCTCCCCGGATGAATATCATTAGCGAGCTCTGAGAGCTAGCTCAAACAACTAGGTGTCCATGTGGAAGACAGTTGTACTATAAAACAAAAACCAATTTGACTTGTTGACTTTAGTAAAGTAATAATTGAATGCAAATTTCACTCTCCAAAGTGATCGGGACGTTTGAAAATCAGTGTTCAGTTTAACCCGAACATTACTGCCATTTCACCGGCGATTCACCGGTGCATGTGTTAATTTCAATTCTTTGTTAAGAAGACAGAACTGTAACATCAATCAGATCTATTACAATTTGCCATCGACAACTTTCATTTGCAAATAAAACTTGGTATACACATGGGCAAATAATATAATTTTGTATACACAGCTGCACCAAAAACATGTTCAGAATTTCAAAATCAAGGTGCAGCTATACAATATCAACAAAAAAGAACACCATGAACTTTAGTGCTTGTCCAAAAAATTTCAGGTCATCCCGTTTCAAGGTGCAGGTATACAACATCCAAAAAAGCACACAATGAAGCATCTTCTCCAAAAAAAAACTTCAGTCACTCAATTCATTGCCTTTTCCCCGACCTTCGAATCCGAGCTTGCTAAATAGACATAAGTAACACAAGGATAAGTCTAACGATGGTAAACATATCAAAGAAGATAAGAACAAGAATATTATTACCACAATTTCTCCATACACTCCCCATTTCTTTATCACATTTTCGCCAGCATTTGGATTTTGCGCTTCTTGTTCTGCTATGGCCTGGAATTTATAATTATGTTATTTCAAGCACAAATGTACCGCAAAATGAATGAACCTAAGTAAGTAATCTTACTTGCAATTTTTCTGCTGTCGTTTTTTCCGAAAAGCCTTAAGCCGCAGTTTTCGTGCTCTTCCTTTGCGCTTTGTATGTACTGGATTTTTATTTCTTCGTCGTCTTCTTCTTCTTCTTCTTCTTCATCATCATTGCTGTCATCATCTTCATAGTTCTCTTCTTCCTCCACTTGGTCAGCTATGTAATGGTTTATTGGAGTGATGTAAACAATTCCCAAAGAACCCATTGTCTCGACTAACCAATCATTCATTGCGTTGTATTGTTCATCA
>JAJJMA010270457.1:0-34286 GCA_023529015.1 Papaver nudicaule | reverse complement strand
GAGATAGATGTTGGACATGGTCATCCATACTCTTACTGTAAACCAATATGTCATCAAAGAAAACAAGTACAAACCTTCGTAAACAAGGTATGAAGATATGGTTCATCAAACTTTGAAAATTAGCAGGCGCGTGCGACATACCAAAAGGCATAACTAAAAGTTCAATGTGACCATCATGAGTTCTGAAAGCAGTCTTAGGGATATCCTGCTCATAAGTCTGATTTGATGATAACCCGATCTTAAATCAAGCTTAGAAAACACACTTGCACTGTGTAATTCATCAAGTAGTTCGTCCACCATTGGAATAGGGAATCTATCTTTGATTGTCAGTCTGTTTAGAGCCCTATAATCCACACACATACGCCAGGAACCATCCTTCTTACGAACCATTAAAATAGGAGAAGAATACGGACTAGAGCTTGGTCTAATAAAGCCAGCTTGCTTGAGTTCAGTAATAACCTTCTTTATATCATCCTTCTGGAAATGTGGATATCGATACAGTCGTACATTAACAAGAGCAGAATCTGGTAATAATGGAATTCGATGATCATGCATACGTGGAGGAGGAAGAGTAGTTGGAGTGCTGAAACATCGGCAAACTGAGACAGTAGTTGTTGAATTGCATGAGCTATAACTGAAGTTGTTTTTACTGAAGTATTTAATGTAGAAATCTGAAGAACAACTGCATAATTTTCCCTGTGTAATAATCGCTGCATCGGCTCACCATCCAAGATCATTACAGTTGAAGAATTATTACCAATTAGTGAAATAACAGTGTCATTAACAGTAAACTGCATTGTTAATTTAACAAAATCCCATTTAATTTCTCCTAAAGTGGACAACCCTTGAATACCCAAAACGGCGTCACATCCACTAATATCAAGTAGATGGAAATCAGCTGTAAAACCAAACTGCTGAAGTTGCATAGGAACATTTAGACAATAACCTCTAGTGTATAGTTGCCACCATCACCAATTTTTACACTGATTGGAGATTGCTTAGAGTGAATTGCATAACCACATTGTTTAGCCACTGATGAATGCAGGAAATTATGAGTGGATTCTGAATCAATTAAAACTGTAATAGGCTGAGCTTTAGTGTGACATGTAATGCGCATAGTTCATGGAAAGGGAGATCCCATCAGTGAATTCAAAGAGATGGTTGGCTCAGATTCAGACAATTGAACCATATCAAAGGAAGGAATATTATCTTCAAATGTAGGCTCGAATTCAGTAATATCTTCAGCAACATCCAAGATGGTTAATCTAGGATTCACACAAACATGATTTGGCTTGTAGTGTTGAAACAAAGGCCCTTTTTCTCTTCTTTCTTTTTGTTCATCTTGTGATAACCTTCTAGCTCCAGGAGGTAATGTCTTCACCTTGTATGGAGTAGGTTGAATATTGGCAGCAGGCCTTTGCGTAAGCCTCCTCCTGGTGGATTGCCTTAGTGAAAGCCTCAGTTAAAGTTTGTGGTGCAAGCAATTTAACCACAAACCCAATGTGAGGTTTTAATGAACGAGTGAAACAGCGAACCAAATAATCTTCAGGAAAATCAACAAAATTTAACAAATGCTCAAATTAAGGTATGTGTTCACTTACTGTACCTTTCTGGTCAATTGTGCTAATAGCAAGTCTAGCATCAACAAATTTTTCAGGAGCAAATCGAGCACGAACCAAGGAGCAGAATTCTAACCATATAGTTACTGTGACTTTGGTTTTCTTCCATCGAAACCAAACATTAGCCTCACCTTTGAGATGTGCAGAAGCTACGATGATTTTGAGAGCATCAGTAGCAGTGTAGACACTAAAAAACTGATCAGCATTGAAAATCCATCCATCAGGGTCTTCTCCAGTAAAGTTGGGAAACTTGATATTAACCAGTTTAGGTCAAAGTTGTTGATCACAGTTATTATTAAAGGGAGGTGGTGGAGGTGGTTGAGGAGGAGCAGCTCCAGTACGTTGTTGCAGTTGAGGAATAAATTCTCTAAACACGTTACGTAGAGAATTTTCCAATGTTGAATTGAGAGATTCTGTAAGCTTGGTTGTGAGAGATGTGCTTTCTTCCTCACGTTGTAATTTCTTTGCAGCTTGCTTCTTAATGTCTTTATCTTCATCATGAAAATGGAAGTTGGTAATAGTGTCAACTAGGGTATCAAGTTTATTAGAGACATTCTCAAGGCTATCATTCACAGCTTTCAAATTCTCTGTATAGGACATCGTAAAAAAAAAGAATTGGGTAAAATTTAGGGACTGATCTAAACCTGCTCTGATCCAGTTGTTAGGGTTCTAGACCAAAACACAAAGAGAAGCAACTAAACTAGTCAAGAAACCTAGGATAAGCCCTTTGAGTTGGGGGTCAGCCACCAGCTTGAGTACGAAAATAAAGAAAACTTGAGTTTGTATATTGATTGATATCTCTTACAACTCGAGACCAAGTATTTATAGCCTACTAAGCTTGCTGATCAAGCCATAAAAATACTGAATTAAAGAAGTTAACTAAATAAGGAAACTAACTTAAACAAAGTAAAACTAAATAAGCAAAACTAGTTTTGTTAGGAGTTGGCATCGCAACACATAATCTCCCTGTACAAGACAGAAGACAGGTTATCATTAGGTTTTTTTTACGAAGAGTGGGTGCAGTCTTAGCTGTTGATACTTCTAAGCCATGTCCAAGAATAGAAATTCTTATGAACCTACTAACCCCTTTTTGGCATGGTCAAATTTTTAATGATGAAGGACTCCTTGGATGGGTTGCTTATCGTTATGAAAATCTTCACTGTTTTTGTACTAAGTGTGGAATGATTACTCATCAAACAATTGACTGTATTCTCACTATCAAGCCATCACTTCAACAATTCATGGACAATAACACAGATTTTCCATTGGCAATGGTTGGAAACCGTATGAGGGCAAATCATCCTTTAGGAAATAGACGTGCTTTTGAGATTCATGTTGGTGATGATTCAACCTCTCCAATCTGTGTTGATGATTCTTCATCACCTTCTTCCTCAACTCAAGCACCTTCTGAGTCGCCAAAACAGAGATCTGATTCGGCTGAAAGTCGTTCGTCTGGATCAAGGTTGTTGAGACATGGACCACTGTTTTCTCCTTCACGATTCAACTCAAACCGGTCCTCGTCACCAGCTCAGAAGACGACATCTACGTGGGTACCTGTCACCCGTTCAAGGACAGCCGCTAGATCTTCAGATGTCAGTACAGCTCCTTCTGGTCCGCCGTCATACATGTCAGGGGTGTCAGGTGTGTCAGCTGCACGTGTCAACAACATCTTTTCTTCTATCGATTCCCAAAACAAGACAAATGGTTCTTGAAAAAGGAGGGGTACCGAAATACTACCAACTTTTCGTTTTGGCTCGTGAGTCTTATGGTTTAAGTCTGGACGATCTCAAAAATCAATATCCAAACTTATAACTGGAGTTGTTAAACCTCGACAAAGAGTACTTTGGAGTCAACTCTACAGTTAGGCAATAACGTACTACTTGGTGCTTTAATTATATAATCAGAGATATAATGCGGAAAGTAAAAGCACACAAGACACCAGAGATTTTTTTTAACGAGGAAACTGCCTTGCAGAAAAACCTCGGGACCTCGTCCAGATTGAACACCGCCCAGTACAAACTGACTACAAACACTAGCCTACTATAAGACTTCGGTCTGGGATGTAGCAGAGACCAACTCAAGCCCTCCAAGCGAATTGGCTACTGTCACCTTCCTTACGTCTCTAGACCCACCACAGATCGTCACGCACTTGATTCCCCCAGCTGACGTCCTTTACAGGCCTATGAGTTGCTTTGACCGATGCCAAAGGCTTGTGTCAGCAATACTGGTTTTTCAACCTAATTGTTGACGTATGGTGTAACTGTCCTCTATCAGTTTACCACACACAAGATGACTTCCTTTGGATTATTAAATCCAGGTCATACGGAAATCTACTTCACAAATCGGGGTTGACATGCAAACCAAGTAAGCAATGCCCAATTCGTATCTACCTCAGTTATATACGAAGAATCACTTAAGAAACTTGTATAACTGGAGCTAACTAGGTCTTACAACACCGAGTGCAGCCGCGCGTTGCTACCTTTCCAACCTTTACGTAACTTAACCAGTTCTTGAATAGCCGTATAGCAGAAGAGACGGACTTTAGAATAGACAAGAACTAAGATAGGTTACTGAGGTTACAGGTTAATCTGATCAACCACAAAGGGATCAATCTACCTGTGCTTCCCAACTCTCAAGAGAAGTCTTTATAGTCGTAGGGAGTTCCCAGAGGAGCTGCAACCTATAGAGGATGACTATACCACAACAAGCATTCACCGAAGTGAAAAGAGTTTACGCTACCTTCCCTAAGGATCTTCACGTATGCTTGATGCTTGCGGTATTTGTCCATAGACACCTCTATTTATAGCACTCAATAAGATAGGTTGCTTTGGAATAAAGCAAGCAATTACTTGTCCCACAAGTTAAGGAAACTTGGAAATCAAGTAAAGAGATTAATCTCAATTGAATTCTTTTAACATTATCTGCCAAGTGTTTTGTTAGCTCAAAAACACTTCAAGATAGAAATCCAACAGACCAGAGATAATCTTATCTTATTGACTCATTGAGGATCGTTAGATGGAACACAAAAGATATTATGTTATACACAAGTCCATCTAAGAGATAAAGGAGTTTGGAATTTGACTCAGAGTGAAATTCTAAAAGAATCTTCACTAAATCTGACACCAGCAAGATGACTACCGTCAGGTTCACGTACTGGTACGCGAAATAAATAGCCATCTCGAACTCAGGGAATTTTCGAGTTTCTGGTACGCAAACCGGTTCGTGAACCGTGCGCCTGTCAGATTTCGTCAAATCTGGATTCCGCTGGAAGTACTGGGCTGAGCCAGAACTTAGACGTGTGTACGTCCTCAACTGTGATCCATGGACTCTTTGCTCAAGAGTACTCCTTTAGATTCATCCATATCCAACTAACAGTTTGCAAGCAAACCATTGCAATGGACACATGGCACCGAATCTATCTCATTCATTCTTGTACTCACAGTATTTGTGGGAACAAACACTGGTCATGACACAAGGCCACGTTACACAAGAATACGATCTCAATCGCTATTATCACTACTAAAGTAGTCGACTATATTTCGAAAGAATAGATAAAGTAGAATAGAAGAATATCCATAAAGTCATAACTCCTACTAACCTTTTGTCGATGAAGAATAATTGATGTCTTCTTTGTCTTCACAGTCTTCGTCTTCAAGGTCTCTACTACTTTGTCTATATCCCAATTCCGAAATCTAAACTCTAGTAGGCTAAGTCAAGAATTGAGTTTTGACACCTAAAACTGACAACTAGCTTGACATACCAACGCTAGTGGGTTTGACCGGACAATGCCCTAACAGTTCTGGTTCTGGTTCTGCTCCACCTTCAACAAACTCTACACCGTTTCTTCCTTTTACTTCTAATTCTCAAGTGGGCTCAGCAACTTCTGAAGGCCCATCACTCAAATGGGATAAGCTGTTGTTGATGGTGGTTTTTGGTAAGAAGGTTGCAAGAGTAATTTTTGCATCAATTCCTAGCATCATTGATAGGTGTGGCTTAGAGAGGCGACAAGGATGGCTCAAGGTCAGGTATGAATTTATTTACAATAGGGATAAGAGAATTGGCCGCCATGGCCCCACCTATTTTTCTCACGGCCATGGCCTAGTGCCATGGCCCACACTCTATTTTTCTCACGGCCATGGCGCAAGCCATGACCCACATTCTTGTTTGCGCGGCCGGCCTAATGCCGGCCCCACTATTATTACACGGCCATAGCTTACTGCGCCCACACTTTTGTTCACACGACCATGGCCTAATGCCGTGGTCCCACTACTATCACACGGCCATGGTCATGATCCCACTCCTAATTCTACTCAGTCATGGGACAAAATCCTAATTTGTTTAGGTCATGCTTAGTACCATGGCCGACATCCTAATTCTTAGGTCATGACCTAGTGCCATGGCCCACATCCTTATTCATAGGACATGTCTTGCTACCATTCCAAATCCTAAATTTTAGGTTATAACCTCATTGGCTCCATAATGTTTTTGTTTTCCTAATCAAATTCGGAAATCTGACGGATTACAAAATACTGTAAAGAACGTGGAATACGGTCTAATCAGTAAGGATTTAGGAAAAGCTTCCTTCATAAAAGTTGTTCATCTGCAAGTTTTCTATAACATACTAAAAATTAGTAATTTTAGGAAATATAGGCTGACCTGGGCGATTTTTCTACTAAGTGACGTGCAAACTATCCAAAAATCTGGCCATTGTCTAACGTCATGGCCCACCCCTATGAATCCTGTAATTAACTTCCTACTAAGCTTAATATACCATGATATACCTTATTACTATTTCTTTATCCTACTTCTTAAGATTTGAATTGATAATGCTCATGCATTCTTGGTTATGGCTACGCTGTGTTAGCATATCCTAACTTTTCTCCTGATTATAAACTTGCTTCTACAATCATTGCTATATTTCTTAAGCGTAGCTCATGGCTATGACTTATAATTATTTTTAGGTATTCTTATGCCTCTACTACTCAGGGAATTGGTGCTCTATACGCCACAAGCCAATTTCCCATATTTATGTCATACGAAGAGTCACATTTATTTGACCATTGTCACAGAGGGTTGCTAAAATCCCCTTAGTCTAAATGGTGATTGCATAGCTCAATCCGTAGACTATTCTTATTGGTTTAAATGGCGATTTCCCGGTTCAATCTTTAGACCATTCTGAGAGGAATGGCCCACCTCCAGAAAAGCCTGAAAGAGATACACAAGCTTATCGCTTAATTCTCTATTTTGCATGCCAAGTCATAAGTTTGTTAATAAATGGTACGGCTTGCACATAGTCAGCTTTGACTTAACAAGTATTCAATACTTAACAAATCTTACGAGAATCAAGTAAGTTACATAGGGGGATATTCTTTAGGGTTTTGGTTTGGCGGTCTACGGCACGTGTGATTGCAATGGCACAATCACTCAACGGGAAAGAAACTAAGTTGTGTGAACGTTGCTAGAAAGATGGGATGAGAAAGTAGGCTATTAGTTTTCCCTAATTATTAGGCGCAAGACTCTTAACATATGGTCCCACTTTCTCCACTCTCCCACTCTTCCACTTCTTTCACTTCTTACGAGATCAGTTGGAATTCTATTACTATAAATAGGTCACGCGACCAGTTTGGAAATCAATCAATTCAGTGCAGTACAATCAGTGCATCTCATCGATAATTGATTAACTCTTCTCATTCAGCATTCAATATCTAGTGAGAACTGAATATCCATTCTTGCTTCCTTAAGCATTATTTTAGCAACTTTATTCAGAACATCACAGTAATCATAGCAATTCTCTGATCTCATCTTTATCGGCTTCCCTCTCTTAAACCAACCATATTTCCTCTTCTTGTAACTGAAGCAATACTCGAACGGTCATTTCTTGGTTTAGGCGAGTCTTGTTCGATCTTGACCTCTCGAATACCACCATTACAACTTCACACTTTACCCCTCAGATTCTCTTTATTGTTTTACACCTAAAACATTTGGCGACCAAAGTGGAAGGTCATTATCTCAGTTATAAGAAAATGGTTGAAACTAGGAGGCAGAATTCAGAGAACACCAACTCTCTAAATATTACCAGTGGTCCCACAACCTCAATCATTACAAGTGGGGCCACAACTCTCCAAATCAGTGGCGTCAGCACACCCTCTGCTGGTCCCACCACACAAAATGTTAACAATATTGTTTCTCCAACTGTTACTACAAAAGTTACCTCTGCTCATGTCGTGGGAACCACCACCACTCCTGTGGGGACCGCCTCTGCTACGGTTAATACTCGTGTTCCAAGACGAGTTACTATTTCAGATCTGGCAAAGACTTGTCAAGGAAAAGAGGAAAATCCAGATGAGTTCATACGAAGATTCAGGGCCAAAGCTTTGGATTATCACAGTGAAGAGGTGGACGGGTCACAATTGGTGGGGATTTGCATAGGAGGAATGGAACCACGTCATCAAGAATTGATGAAGAAATTTCGACCTTGAACTTTCCCACAACTTTGTGCAATAGTTGAACAACACGCTAACGTCGGAAATGATTCTGTCAACAGGGGACTGGGGACTGAAGACACATACGATGAGTCTTCTCGTCAACCTCAACATGTCCAGAGTTTCACCACTTATGAAAAGCCTGTGAGCCAGGAAGTTATCTTTTTAATCGAGAATTTGTGTGAGTTATTACACTTTTCAAGAGGACAGCGGGTAGATACTTTTGCTGCTCTCAAACGTATTGCCTTCAACGCGGATTTAATTCCACCCTCACTAGAAGTTTCAGAGATGTCTCTCGTATCAGCTCCCATGGTAAAAGATATTACTTTCACAGAAGAAGACATGATGGTCGAAGAAGGTCATAACCGGGCTTTATATGTTATAGTGCACGTCAAGAACGTAGAAATCAAGAGAGCCTTGATTGATACTGGAGCTGCCACCAACATCATAACTCTGAAGACTCTTCGTGCTGCCAGAGCTCCGAAGAATCAGATCGTGCATCATCCTGTTGTAATGAAAGACTTTGAAGGAAATAAAACTAATACTTATGAGTATGTCAATCCAAATCTGAAGGTGGGACCAATCCAATCAAGGGTAAAATTTCATGTAATTGAGAAAGAGCCCGATTACCACATGATCCTGGGACGTCCCTGGATTCACGACAACAAAGTCGTACCATCCACCTATCACCAATGTATGAAGGCAGTGCTTGATAAGGAGAATATTCGAGTCACAGCATCGACATCTCCATATTCACCAATATATGAAACAGAATTCTTCGAGATGAAGAAGACTACACCGGAGCCACCCAACATAATCTACAATATTCCTTTACCTATGTGGGCCTCCATTAGAGACGAGAAACCACCGTCCCCCACGCCGGCTGAGGAAAAGATAGAAGGCATGCCTGCATCAAGTCTTCTGATGGTGTGTCAAACCTATCAATGATATATCTCAACTATTACACAATTCAATAAAGAAGTAGTGAGGCAAGTCGAGTTCGAATCCACAGGGAGGTATGAGTTCAATTTGTTATGAGGATTGAGATTGTTGTTGTTCGAATAAAATTTCAGAAAATAATAAATTTGTGATTCAAATTATGATAAAGGTATTGACCAAAGATTCATTCTCCACAACCAAACATGAATAATATTAACCATATAAGTATAATCTTCAATAATTTCGCTTGTTAACAACCGTAGGATAGTTACAAGTTCAACTAACCTCCGAATTCTTAAATTCACCAATTAGACGCAAGTTCGCTAATGGATTCTAATCAATTGTACCACCTAAAATAAGTTCTCTAGATGTAAGGAAATCAATTGCATTAATATTTGTGAATTAGGTTGCTCCTAGGCACATGCTCACAAGTTCGGCATGTTAACCTAGGGTTATCTTCTACACACTATTGTCCACGAAATCCCTTCGCAACAAATAGTATTTTACTACTTATGTTAAGATTACTCTAACAATTACGGATTAGAGCTCTCTAAACTAGCATTAGAGTTGCACACAAGATATCCAATTGGCCACTTAAACAACTAGCATACATCTCATGGTCATAGCACGGTAAAGGACAATCAACAAAACAAAAATATTGAAAGATGAACTTACATAAATTGATCAAAATATCATGTCTGGGAGCTTTGAAATCCTCCCCAATCAATAAAGAAAACTAGCTGCTCGTGTTGTTGTAAAGAAACATAAATCTATGTAAAATAATAAAGTTTCAAAACTCAAAAAGATACGAAAAGCAAACCACTGCAGCAAGCCAGATTGCTGCTGAAGTTTGTGCGAGAAACTGGTCCTCCAAATATGTCTTTGTCTGCCTCCAAACTGCTGCTGCTGCGTCTCTCAACTGGTGTACCAAAAGATCTCCGTCTGTAACCCTTCTATTCTCCTTTTATACCTCCAGTTCTTTCTGCCGACTTGAACACCCAGAAACCCCAAGTTTCCTAAACAATCTAAACTGCCAAATATTTTCCTGTAATCTCCATCGTTCACTATATATAACTGACGGCAGAAACTCCTCCTATTTGTATTCAGGAAACTCCTTTGGACTCATGGCATATAAGCCTGAACCCATGACTCTGTAAGTAAAGGCAAACTTGACAGTAGGAACCGTTCCCTGAAACCCTTTTTACAAGCACAAAATATGCACTTCTATGTTAATGCAGATAAGACCCAGCTGGTGATGTCCAAGCACTGTAACTCCGTCCTCTCTTGACTAAAATTCAACCCAATCTTCAGTCCTGTCACCCTCCTTGCGTTCTCGGGCAAGCTGTGTCCTAAACTCAGCTCAATTTCCTTCCTGACTGCTCACATTGTACAGCAGCAACACCACGACAATGATACCACTGTAACCCATTCTGATGGGAACCGTACCTTAAAACCATACTCAAAATTCAACTTCCTTGTTGTTAATCCTAAATGCAACCAGTACCCAGTTCATAATTCTGTAAACACTAACCATTCCCTTGAAAATCTCCCTTGCACTACATCAGAATCCGACTGGACTCGCTCACCATTCTCACCTCGTTTTACACCTGAAATTCCAGCTGAAATAAGATTCGAAACTCCAGTAATTTGTACCACCAATTTCACTGCCTTCTTGTCTTCAAAGTTTTCTCACAACCCCTGTCCTAAATCTTCTCAGATATGCACCACAGACATGGTTAACCGACGACACAAACTGGTTCAGTCAGCTGGTCACAAATTGTATAGAACGGGACTGGTCTGTCAGGCCTTTTCCCGAACACTTCGTATGCATTTTTCTGGTGGTGTAGATGTAGCCTGCCGTTGGTTTCTTAATCCATTGCAAATTCTCCTTCCCTGCAATTTATATTCCATTCAAACACAAATTAACATTCACACATAACAGAGGTTTAGTTCCATCCATTCCATACACACAATGCTTCCTCATTCTCTCGTTCTCAACTCTGCTCCATTGCGTCTTCAAAACCCAGTCTTTATTGGTTTCTTCTGGTCTTCAAAATTCTCTCAATACCATACCAGACAACTCTGACTATAGCCTAAACTTCTGGCAGTATCTTCTTGTTCTTTCCCTGTTTGTAATGTAACCTAGACACAACACAAACTCGAGTCACTTCTGGCTGCCTTAACAAATCGTTGTTTATTCTTGAAACCAAGCCAAACGACCCAAACCAACTACCGCAAAGACTTTGCATAGTTGCTGGTCCAACTGACGGCAAGACTGGTGTGTAAAACTTGGTTGGTTGTGACTGAATTGACTAAACTCAACGGGTTCAGGTTAAGATATTGGGGATGGTGGCCCTGAACAAGTGATGTAGACTGCCTGAGCAAATTCTAACTGATCTCCAAAGGCTGCTCTGAGTAGAGAACCCTGAGTGCTTCAGTAAACTGCATAGGAACTCAAATGGCTGCCCTATAACAGATTAGGCTGCCTCCGGTAAATTCCTTGTTTTACGATTTATGACAAAGTAACATTGTTTTTCTTCTTCTTAAGCTTTTGTACCTGCAAAATAGAAAACAATGTTATATAAGGAATTTATGAGGCATTAGCTAGACATAAGTGTATGAATAAGGTACTCTTGAGTATGTGTTTTAAGCACCTATCAAATTCCCCCACACTTAGTCTTTGCTAGTCCTCAAGCAAACTCTACTCACAACAACTCTGTTGAGCTGATGACCCCCTCTTCTTACTGCTATAGAAATCTTATCTTGAATCCTCCAAAACCCCATTAAACCGAACTAGCAGAGACAACATATTGGCTAGGTAAGCGGTCGTAAAAATGAAGATGATGAAGACTTAGTTTCTGATTGTTTTCATTCCTTGGTAAACAACCATCAACCTGGACTAGCAACAACAATTTGGTTGCAGAAATACGCACCAAAAATGATGGAAACGACTGACTCTTTTTCCCTTCTCAAGCACATGCCCACCAAATAGTATATGTAGGATATGTAGGATCTTAGTATTAAGCCCATACTTCAACTGTTCCACCAGTTATAGCCCGCTAACCAAAACAACACCATCAACACTTTTTTTTTTTTATTTATAAAGAAAATTAGATTTTATTAATCATCATCGACTGAAAGAAGTTTACAAGAATTGGATGGGAGCCTTGCAACAAGCTGAGCTCCAATCCCTTTTTGCACAACAACCCCAATCCTATGAAAAATAAAATTCCCAACTACAACGTTCCCATCATGACTAGCCATGTAGTTACGTAATCTCTTCAGGAACTCCACCGTGTCACTACCCAACTCCCCCAAGGTAGTGAAAGCAAGCACACCAAGACCAAATCCCTGAGCAGTACATTTCTCCAGATATTTATCTTTTTTGCGAAAGACAGCATCATCAATTGCTTTGCCCGGAACAAAAGCACGCACCCCAGCGCCTGTAAAATGTGAGACAACTGTGATATCCATACACATATCATGTCCATTATCACAGTTATACACCAAGACATCTGCAGGTCTCAAAGCCACACCGGTATCCGAGAGGAACCCCAGATCAACCTCTTTCCTAGCTGGGACACCAGCACGATAATAAATATCAGCAAAGGAATCGCGAACCAGGTCATGTCTATACTTGAGGCCAATACCACTCGAGCAATGCAAGGCATGGTCCCCAAAAATATCCATCTCCCTACCACAACTGGTGTAACTCTCTCCTTCCTCGAAAAGAGGGATCCCAAGCCCTATAACGCAAGATATCTCTGAAATATCGAGACCCAATTTTTTGATTGAGCTCTTCAATCGGAATGGCCAACAAATAGTCTTGTGCGTGCTTGATCCTGTTACACTGCCACAGGGCTGAATCTCGCTCAGTCATAACAAACCGGTTTGGTAAATCGTTCTTCACATCATCGAAGTATTTGATTGCCAAGGAGCTCATAGAATGTGGGGCAATGTCATCAATGCAAAATGAAGAGTTCTCAATATCGCATACATGTTTGTAGGAGACAAGCGCTCTCTCAAAGCTGGGACTCAAGCCGGGTACCCCAGAATGCCTCAAAATGTTCTCCTGTTGAGATCTTGTCTGAAAGCAAGAGGCTAAATAACAATACTGCATGGTGTCCTCCATAGTGTACACCTCGAACCCACCATACTTGATGGGGAGTGTAGCTAACCTCTGTTGCAGCAAGACAAAACCCGGCCTGTCTCCTATGACAAGCTGTCTAAGGAACTGTTTGAGATGGTTGTCGAAGACCAATTGTGCCTCCTCCAAATACTCAGGTTTAGTTGTACGCATAGCAAAGTACAACCTAGTGACACCCGAACAATTCCTCAACAGTAGCAGCTCACCTTGTGGATCCTTAAGCTTCTGAATAGCATCAATCAAGGCAGTGGTCTTATGAACCCTGTTAACCACCATATTTTTACAGAATTGGGGGTTCAGGCTAACAGGTTCACCCAATAACTTGACTCTGTCAGTAGGTCGGCATATACGAGGTGGAAAAACCCCTTCAACCAAACCTCTGCAATCAACAGAAGGCCAGAAGAGTTCAGTCTTAGAAACATTAAGATGCAACCCCAAAGAAACACCTTCTTGCTGAATAATGTCCAGAGCTTTGGCCACCATTAATGTATCACCGACTAGAGTCTCGTCATCTAAATACCAAGCCTGGAGATCCAATGAGCAGGAGTCTGCGATTCTATGTATCAAGGGGTGTAGAGTTAAAGCAAATAACATAGGCCCAAGAGGGTCACCTTGTTGTACTCCCTGAGCTGAAGAAAGAGTATTGTCCATATAATATAGCTTAGCAGGGTTTGCGTAGCAAAATTCTACCCACCTGGAGATAGAAGGACAATGTCTCCGAACCTCTCGAATCATTGCAGATCTGCTGACAAGATTAAAAGCGTTAGAGAAATCAACAAGGAGCATCGACGTAGATGTTGAGTCGCTCTTTGTCTCAAGAAGACTGTTAACAGCATGAAGGATAGCCTCTCCACCACAGGGAACCCCAACACCAAACTGATAGTCACTAAGATAGCTCTCCATTGCTTTACCAACATGAGAAGCAGCAACTTTAGAAACCAGACGTCTCTAAATAGTGCCTACAGCAATGAGTCGTATGCCACCTCCGGGTTTGATCAAGGGAGTGAGGGGAGCTAAAGCTACAAACTCCCCTAAAGCCGAAGGACACCCACCTGCAAGCCATATATTCACCAACTCAGTAATAGAATTGATGAGCTCATCTGACACAGCTGCAGCAGAACCGCTCAAGGCATCAATCAAATGTTGGGCACGAAGGCCATCTCTTCCACACGAGGTCCCCTTGGGGAAGCTTTTCAGCTTATTTAAAACCAAGTCCTTAGATGCAATGAAAGGTGCCTGCGCTATAGGGTCTGTTGGAATCAAAGGAGGAGGTGCATGTGGATGCTTGGCCTGCAGCTCCTGCAAAGTCCCTGAGTTGGAAGGAGCCACCCCATTAGAAGTCAAGGTACGGATGGCAGCAGTGTATAACCCGTACCCCAACTTCTTACGACAAAGTCGAATATTAACAACATCTTGATCCTCTTGCGTCTTCTCTTGGTTTTTCCTCATGTTATCACGCCGCGATACTTGTAGGGCAGCTTGCTCCTCCAAGGCTCTGTGAAGCAAGGTAATGCATCCATTAGGTTCAGACCAACAATTCAAGGCATGATGTATCGCTACAATATGTAACTTTTTCCTGTCGCCGGACCTCTCTTCCTTATTGCGAAAGTAAAGGCGAAAGTAAAACCTTATCCAGCAGAGTACAAATAGGAAAAAGGAGCATCTGAATCCAAAAAGATATGTCGTTGGGACTGCGAATAACCCTCTGAATGACGGCGTTAATGGTTCTAGCGAAGTGAAGCTTGCATTTGGCGGGAATGCTGGAAACGGTGGTGATTTGGCTTTGTAAAACCTTATCCAGCAGCCCGAGATCAAGGCTAAGCACGGTATCAGCTGCATCATCATCAAGGCCTACATTTTCCCTAAGAGCAGGGGCTGGACACTGAATTCCATGCATCAAGAAATCGACCCCCTTCCCATTCCATGGACGAAGAGTAACATCTCCATTATGTCGCTTACAAGGACTCCTCCAAAAAATTAAATGCATACAAAGGGGCATAACCACCTGCGCATTTCCCTTAAGGTGCACTCCCACGCTTTGAACACGCTATAATTGTTGCCGATTAGTAGTCGACACCGCTCTTTGCTCTCATTATCCGGGTAGTGCTTATGTTCCAAGTGTTGGATCAAGGAACCTTGTATATAACCCCTGCCTCCAACCCCGTTCTTACATCCATGAAAGCCACGCAATGGGCAATCATATTTAGAGATTTCATCTGTTGCAGTAGGGGCAGGGTTAGCGACATTCTGCTGGGTTGTAGCTGTGGGAACTAACCTTGTAAATGCAGTGTTCTGAGTCATAATTCCCGTTACAGCTTCGACAAACCCATTAGCAATGGAAGCTGCAGGGCAGGTTTTGGTGGAGGAACTCCTGCAAGATGAACCCCCAGCGTCAAAAGGAGTATCACCATGGATGGCTGCTGACGTGAAGACCCTATCGTGTGAAGAACCAACAACAACGGAAGGTGTTCCTGAAGTACTATCTGAGAGGTTGCAGGCAACAGGGGAGGACAGACTAGTCCTGTTCTTTTTCCGCCAAAAACTACCAGTAGTCGACGTCGTCGCAAAAACTCGGAAAGCCGTGGAACTGCTAGGATTTGTCGTGGTAAAAGAAGGTAACTCAGCAGCAATGGCGTCTGGTTTGGCAGACCCTATCTGGTTTGGCAGTATTACAGACACCATATGGTTTTTTTTTATTTTTTTCTGTTTTTTTTTCCACTTTTTTTTTCTTTCGATTTTTTATTTTATTTTAAACATCTCACTTTTTTTTTTTTTTTTTGGAGATAGAGAACAAAGAACTTACCTCTCCCCCACACTTGAACTCAACATTGTCCTCAATGTGAATTGACTCATCCAATGGAATTCGAGTACGGGTAAAAATATGGTGGGTTAACTCCCACAAAGCGAAATCGAATGGGTTGACTCCCATTAAGCACAATCATTGGGTTACCTCCCAACAAGCGCCTCGTTAAACGTCCTTAGCTTGACATAGTACTTCCTCTCTATCCTTTCAATCAATTCAGCTGAAAAGCAAGAACTCACATCACTTGGATACCTCATTGAATCAAATATGTTGAAGCGGATGACTTCATCATCGAACTCCAACGTCAAGGAACCGTTTTGGACATCAATCTTTGCTCCAGCGGTACTCATAAATGGTCTACCCAGTAGCAAAGGTGTAGAACCGGATGAATTCTCCATATCAAGGACATAGAAATCCGCGGGAAAAACCAATTCATTTACCTGCACTAAAACAATCTCAACAATCCCTTTCGGGTAAGCGTAAGACATGTTTGCAAGTTCAATAATCACACCTGTCTCCTTAAGAGGACCAAGATCAAGAGATTCATAAATAAAAGTAGGCATAACGTTCACAAAGGCTCCTAGATCTAACAAAGCTCTATTAAATCTTATCTTACCAATTGTGCATGGTATAGTAAAGCTACCGGGGTCTTTCAATTTAGGTGGGAGTTTCTTTTCAAGAAACGCTGAGGCGCTCTCCCCCACACTCATAACTTCATTCCCAACGAGCTTTTTCTTGTTAGTTAACAATTTCTTTAGATACTTTGCATAACGAGGAACTTGTCTGATTAAATCAATGAGTGGAATGTTTACAAGAACCTTTTTGAGGATCTCCCAAATCTCGCTGTCTTGCATCTCTTTCTTTGCCTTCTTGAACCTGCTAGGAAAAGGTGGAGGAGTTGCATGAGTAGGAACAAAAGGTTTAGAGTTATAATTTGTTTCCACATCGGCCTTTTCAGGGGTTGCATTGTCCTTGTTCACTTCATTATCCGGTTCCAAAACAGAATTATAGTTTTCGCGTTCCGGTTGCTCCCGTTCTTGTTGCTCAAGTTACTTCCCACTTCGTAATGTCACAACACTGACATTCTCTATAGGATTCACCAAGGGTTGAGAAGGAAGAGTACCCGCTGCGTTTGCTTTCAACAAGTTGATGTCATTGGCTAGTTGGCTAACTTGATTTTGCACATCTTTCATTTCCATCTCTGATTTCTGCCTATCTTGTGCCAATGTAGTGAGAATAAGGTTCAATTTATCGTCCACACTCGTGCCTTGAGGTTCTTGTTGTGGTTTCTGAAAGAATAAAGAACCACCATGTTAGTTGAATGAAGGATTTTGAACCGCAAATTGCTTGTTGGCGTAGCTGAAATTAGGATGATCTCGCCACCCCGGATTATACGTACTAGAGTATGGATCATATCTTGGACGCTGCTGATTTTGATACATGGCATTTGCTTGTTCTACATTCCCATCATATGATGGCAGACTAACCGACGCCATTTGTTGCATCATCTTCTCAATGTTGCTCATTCTCTGTTCAAAGCGTGAAGAATCACTCACCTCATTATTCTTTCTTACCATTGGTTCACCTCGAGTGTAGAATTGTTGCGTGTTAGCAGCCATGCTTTCAATCAAATTTGTAGCTTGTTCAATGGTCTTGTTGGTTAATGCACCACCACTCGCCGCATCAACCAAATGTCTCTCACTCGGAAGTAATCCTTCATAGAAATATTGAACGATGAGTTGCTCGCTGATTTAGTGATGTGGACAGCTAGCTAACAACCTCTTGTAACGTTCCCAATACTCATAGAGAGTCTCCCCGGTCATCTGCCTAACACCACATATCTCCTTACGAATCAATGTTGTCTTTGATGCTGGAAAGTACTTCTCCAAAAATGCATTCTTCATCGCTATCCATGAATACTTCCAGGAGGAAGATAATACAATCATTCTTCTGCAGCACCAACTAACGAGAATGGGAAAGCTGCCCACATAACTTGGTCAGAATCCACATCCGATTGCTTTAAACTGATCACAATACGATGAAACGATTGTAAATGGCGGTTAGGGTCTTCTCCTGCTAACCCATTGAATTTGGGTAACAAGTGAACCAGCTGCGGCTTCAATTCAATGGATCCATCCAACCGAACACAAAAAGGTTGCTCGTCCAAGTTTGGTGATGTAAGCTCCTTGAGTGTCTTTGCGGGTGGAGGATTTGGTACAAGTGGGTTGCCATCTTTATCCATCTCTTATCTCTGTTCCGAGTCTGAAAATTCACTTGACGAAGAACTATGAGGAAGTGGAGTGTTTACCGCAAGAATGAACTCCGATGAGTGTTGGAGCACTTTGCCCGAGCGAGTTGTAAATCCCACTAATTCGCTTGCAGGAGCCAGAGAATAGTACCTGAAATAAGATTCTTGAGAGTTTGATTAGAATATAAAATTGAAATGAAAAACAAGAATAAAAGAAAAAATAACAACTTAAACTACCACTGCATCCCCGGCAGCGGCGCCAATTTGGATGGTGTGTCAAACCTATCAATAATATATCTCAACAATTACACAATTCAATAAAGAATTAGTGAGGCAAGTCGATTTCGAATCCATAGGGAGGTGTCAGTTCAAGTTGTTATGAGGATTGGGATTGTTGTTGTTCGAATAAAATTTCAGAAAATAATAAATTTGTGATTCAAATTAGGATAAAGGTATTGACCAAAGATTCATTCTCCACAACCAAACATGAATAATATTAACCATACAAGTATAATCTTCAGTAATTTCGCTTGTTAACAACCGTAGGATAGTTACAAGTTCAACTAACCTCTGAATTCCTAAATTCACCAATTAGACGCAAGTTCGCTAATGGATTCTAATCAATTGGCCCACCTAAAATAAGTTTTCTAGATGTAAGGCAATCAATTGCATTAATATTTGTGAATTAGGTTGCTCCTAGCCACATGCTCACAAGTTCGGCATGTTAACCTAGGGTTATCTTCTAAACACTATTGTCCACGAAATCCCTTCGCAACAAATAGTATTTTACTACTTATGTTAAGATTACTCTAACGATAACGGATTTGAGCTCTCTAAACTAGTATTAGAGTTGCACACAAGATATCCAATTGGCCACTTGAACAACTAGCATACATCTCATTGTCATAGCACGGTAAAGGACAATCAACAGAACAAAAATATTGAAAGATGAACTTGCAAAAATTGATCAAAATATCATGTCTGGGAGCTTTGAAATCCTCCCCAATCAATAAAGAAAACTAGCTACTCATGTTGTTGTAAAGAAAAATTAAATCTCTGTAAAACAATAAAGTTTCAAAACTCAAAAAGATACGAAAAGCAAACCGCTGCAGCAAGCCAGATTGCTGCTGAACTTCGTGCGAGAAACTGGTCCTCCAAATATGTCTCTGTCTGCCTCCAAACTGCTGCTGCTGCGTCTCTCAACTGGTGTCCCAAAAGATCTCCATCTGTAACCCTTTTATTCTCCTTTTATACCTCCAGTTCTTTCTGCCGACTTGAACACCCAGAAACCCCAAGTTTCCTAAACAATCTAAACTGCCAAATATTCTCCTGTAATCTCCACCGTTCACTACATATAACTGACGGCAGAAACTCCTCCTATTTGTATTCAGGAAACTCCTTTGGACTCATGGCATATAAGCCTGAACCCATGACTCTGTAAGTAAAGGCAAACTTGACAGTAGAAACCGTTTCCTAAAACCCTTTTTACAAGCACAAAATCTGCACTTCTATGTTGATGCAGATAAGACCCAGCTGGTGATGTCCAAGCACTGTAACTCCGTCCTCTCTTGCCAAGCTGTGTCCCGGCACCATCCTTGCATTCTCGGCCAAGCTGTGTCCTAAACTCAGCTCAATTTCCTTCCTGACTGCTCGCATTGTACAGCAGCAACAACACGACAACGACACCACAGTAAGCCATTCTGACGGGAACCGTACCTTAAAACCATACTCAGAATTCAACTTCCTTATTGTTAATCCTAAATCCAACCAGTACCCAGTTCATAATTCTGTAAACACCAACCATTCCCTTGAAAATCTCCCTTGCACTACATCAGAATCCGACTGGACTCGCTCACCATTCTCACCTCGTTTTACACCTGAAATTCCAGCTGAAATAAGATTCAAAACTCCAGTAATTTGTACCACCAATTCCACTGTCTTCTTGTCTTCAAAGTTTTCTCACAACCCCTTTCCTAAATCTTCTCAGATATGCACCAGAGCCACGGTTAACCGACGACACAAACTGGTTCAGTCAGCTGGTCACAAATTGTATAGAACGGGACTGGTCTGTCAGGCCTTTTCCCAAACACTTTGTAGGCATTTTTCTTGTGTTTAGATGTAGCCCGCCGTTGGTTTCTTAATCTATTGCAAATTCTCCTTCCCTGCAATTTCTATTTCATTCAAACCCAAATTAACATTCACACATAACAGAGGTTTAGTTCCATCCATTCCATACACACAGTTCTTCCTCATTCTCTCGTTCTCAACTCTGCTCCATTGCGTCTTCAAAACCCAGTCTTTGTTGGTTTCTTCTGGTCTTCAAAATTCTCTCAATACCATACCAGATGACTCTGACTATAGGCTAAACTCCTGGCAGTATCTTCTTGTTCTTTCCTTGTCTGTAATGTAACCTAGACACAACACAAACTCGAGTCACTTCTGGCTGCCTTAACAAATCGCTGTTTATTCTTAAAACCAAGCCAAACGACCCAAACCAACCACGGCAAACACTTGGCATAGTTTCTGGTCCAACTGACGGCAAGACTGGTGTGTAAAACTTGGTTGGCTGTGACTGAATTGACAAAACTCAACGGGTTCAGGTTAAGATATAGGGGATGGTGGCCCTGAACAAGTGATGTAGACTGCCTGAGAAAATTCTAACTGATCTCCAAAGGCTGCTCTGAGTAGAGAACCCTGAGTGCTTCAGTAAACTGCATAGGAACTCGAATGGCTGCCCTGTAATAGATTAGGCTGCCTCCAGTAAATTCCTTGTTTTATGATTTATGACAAAGTAACATTGTTTTTCTTCTTCTTAAGCTTTTGTACCTGCAAAATAGAAAACAATGTTATATAAGGAATTTATGAGGCATTATCTAGACATAAGTGTATGAATAAGGTACTCTTGAGTAGCTGTTTTAAGCACCTATCATCTTCCTAGGTATGGTTCGATTACATCCCATGTCCCACCTTATTCAAAAAGAAGTTACCATTTCACTATTCAATATGATGCTGAGGGTAGAATCATCTACTCACGACGGAAATGTTAGCAATTAACAGGGGAGGGTGGCGGAAAACCTCCCCGCATCAAAGAATGTTATCAAAATGAAGGATCTTCAGAAGGATAAATTCAGGAAGCCCCACCACAACTACAAGATGGATCCAACTCTACCACTGATGCTCTTGAAACCGTCAACATAGGGACGGAGGAGGTCCCTAGACCTATCTCTGTTATCTCATCCTTATTAACGGAGGAGCGTGAAGCCTTGTTTAATCTTCTCAAAGAGTACCAGGATGTTTTTGCTTGGACCTACGAAGAGATGCCCGGACTGGATGATAAGTTGGTGACACATCATCTTCACATTTTACTCGGTTCTAAGACAGTGAAGCAACAACCACGTCATTTTCGACATGAGATAGAGGAGCAAATCAAAATCGAGATCCAAAAATTACTCTCTGCGGGATTCATCAAACCTATTCATCATCCTACTCGGCTAGCTAACGTAGTACCGGTCAAAAAGAAAAATGGTCAAATCAGATGTTGCGTAGATTTCAGAGATTTGAACAAGTACTGCCCCAAATATGATTTCCCGTTGCCCAACATCGACATGTTGGTGGATGCTACCTGCGGCCATGCTATGTTCTCATTCATGGATGGTTACAGTGGTTATAATCAAATCAAGATGTATGATACAAATGCAAGTAAGACCACTTTCCGAACTCTAATTGGGAATTTTCATTATACTGTGATGCCATTTGGACTCAAGAATGCAGGTGCTACTTATCAGCGGGCCATGACAACGATATTCCATGATATGATGCACAAGCAAATTGAAGATTATGTGGATGACATTGTGGTCAAATTCAAGACACAGCGTCTCACTTATAAGTATTGAGGCAGGTTTTCAACAGATGGAGGGAGTACAAACTAAGGATGAACCCTTTAAAGTGTGCTTTTGGAGTTTCTTCAGGTAAATTTTTGGGCTTTCAAGTAACTGAGGAAGGGATCAAGGTAGACCCTACCAAAACGCAAGCAATTACTACTATGCCACCGCCGAAGACAGTACGAGAACTTAAGAGCTTCATGGGAAAAGTCTCTTACATCCGGAGATTTAATCCTGGTCTAGCCCAATTCGTAGTCTCGTTCATCCCTTTACTAAAGAAAGGAGCAGATTTCGTATGGTATCTTGTTCAAGAAGAGGCATTTAGGAAGATCCATCAATTGCTACTATCGTCAGCAGTGATGAAAGCACCGGTACAGGGGCGTCCTTTACTTCTTTATACGACATCTAGCGACACTGCTATTGGGTCACTCCTCGCACAAGAAGGAGACGATAATGTTGAGTATCTGGTATATTACATCAGTCGTACTCTAAATGATGCTGAACTCCGTTACCCGAAGGTAGAGAAGGCGTGTCTATCTTTAGTCTTCGCTATCAGAAGTTCAGGCATTATCTTTTATCAAACAGGGTCGTGTTAATCACAAAAACGGACCCCATAAGATTTTTATTGTCAATGCCGGCCCTACTAGGAAGGCCGGTCTGTTGGTTACTACAAATGTCAGAATTTGACATTCCTTGTGTGGCCCCGAAGGCAATAAAAGGCCAAGCTGTTGCAGATTTACTTGCGGCTTTTCCGGGAGAGGATACTACTTCTTTGCACGAGGAAGTACCAGGAGAATTCCCAGAAAATATCCTTGGTAAAGGAAGATACTTGGTTGTTATATTTCGATGGCTCCGCTACACCGAGTAACAATACTGGAGGAGATGGAATAGTATTGGTTTCCCCTGCCGGCGAAGTGTTTTCACACTCATTCAAATTAGATTTCCAGTGTACCAACAACTCGGCGGAATATGAAGCTTTTCTGCCAGGATTATCTTTAGCCGAACGAGCAGGAGCAACTAATCTAGAAATTAGAGGTGACTCCAAGTTACTGGTAAATCAAATGAATGGTGTTTACTCGTTGAAGTTATTTTAGCCCCTTATCGAGCTGAAGCACATAGACTGCTAACTCGTTTTTCTGAAGCTGTCATCATTCACACAGGCCGAACTAACAATAGGCATGTTGATTTTTTAGCAACATTGGCCTCGAAGTTACAGTTTGAAGGTACGGAGATGACTCTCACCGTACAGAAGCGTACACTTTCATCAACCTGGTTGGCGCAAGCTAACAAGCCAGAGATACATGACTGGAGGACACCTATCATTGATGAACTTACTCAATCGTCACCTGAAAGGAAGGTTAGCCTCAAAGACTTGAAGAATTTCTTCTTATTGCACAGGATACTTTATCACAGGAATTCAGATGGATCTCTATCTAGATGCCTTAGAGACATTGAGGCTCAACAAAGACTTCGTCACGTCCATGAGGAAATATGTGGACAAAGTCTAGTAGTCACTCTTTACAGGCGACTCCAACGGTCGGGATATTACTGGCCCACCATGGAAGCTCAATCTAGAGAAATACAAGGGTCCTGCAGTAAGTGTCAATCCGATGTGCATCATTCTGAGGCCTTGATGATACATCCTGTCATGGATTGGCGTGAACCCTACATCCAACATCTCCGGTATAATATTTTACCTACTGAAAAGAAAGATGCAGAAAGATTGAAAAGACGGGCAGCAAGGTTCGTCTTTCACGAGGGAATTCTGTATCGCAAAAGCTTCGGTGGAGATTTTCTACGTTGTTTGGCAGAACCAGAAACGAGTATTGTACTCAAGGAGATGCATGAAGGCGAACACCAAGGTAAGAAGAAATTATTTCTACAAATTCATGAAAAATATTATTGGCCTACTATGGAAGATGACGCTGCCGTGTTTGTTCGAAGATGCCATCAGTGTCAGGTTCATAATAACCTTATCCACGCTCCGTGTCTCCCTTTACAATTCATCAGTAGCCCTTGCCCATTTTATAGCTGGGGACTTGATCTTATAGGAAAAATCAATCCCGCATCTTCTTTACAACATGATCACATTATAACTGCTACTGAGTACTTCACGAAGTGGGTGGAGGCGATTTCACTTAAGAAGATAAAAGGTATTAATATAGCTAAGTTTATCCAGGAGCATATCATCTGTAGGTTTTGAGTTCCTAAGCACATCATAACAGATAATGGTTCCCCTTTCGTTATCCAAGATGTAGCGGAATTACTTCAAGAATATGGTATTCAACATATTTGTTTTACACCCTATTATCCTAAAGGAAATTGGCAAGCTGAAAGTACTAACAAGACGCTGATCCGGATTCTAAGTCGAACTGTTCATGATAATCAGCGATCCTGGCATGGAAAACTTCCCATGGCATTATGGGCATATAGGATTTCTCCAAGAAATTCTACAGGAGCTTCTCCATACTCGCTGGTATACGGAACCGATGTCATT
Organism: Papaver nudicaule; assembly: GCA_023529015.1. NCBI lineage: Eukaryota > Viridiplantae > Streptophyta > Magnoliopsida > Ranunculales > Papaveraceae > Papaver > Papaver nudicaule. Next base: position 9,670 of record JAJJMA010270457.1, on the reverse strand, counting down.
CTTCCAACCGAAATCAAAGTTCCTTCATCACGCATCGCCATGGCTAGTGGGGTCTATGCTGATATTTCTGGTTCTCGGTTTGCGGAATTAGATACGGTTGAAGATAGGCGTACAAAGGCGGAGGCCCACATGGAAGCTTATAGGAGAAGAATTTCTAGAGCGTATGATAAAGCAGTGAAACCAAGGGTCTTCCAAGTTGGGGACTTGGTATTGAAGACAGCCAAGCATATTAAGCAAGACATGTCGGCCCCAAAATTCTCGGCTAATTGGGATGGGCCATACGTGGTAACTAAAGCAGCGCTTAGTGGATACTACAATATTTCTACCTTGGATGGAAAGCCCGAAGGCACGGTAATCAATGGAAAGTGGCTCAAACCTTATTACGTATGAATTTTCGATCATTTCTTTGTAACATTTTCAAATTCCTTCAAAGTTAGTGCAAGCCTCATTTGCACTTAACAATTACGTTAATGCAAGCCTCATTTGCACTCAGCAATTTCATGTTCCAGGGTTTTCAAGCTTTCCACCATTTGATTAACTTTCTCAGCTTCCTCATCAATAGCCTTTTCGTCTTCATCAATGATCTCGGGATCCGGGCAATTTGCTAAAAAGGACAATCGATCCATCTTTACCTTTTTGAGTCGTTGTCGAAGCCATCCAGCGTTGAACTTGACATTTTTCAGCTGAAGAAAGTAAACCCTCCCATTTCAGAATGGTAGACAAGGTGACTTTGTGCAGTGATCCTTGTTCCATCTCTGTTATCATCGGCAACAATAAGGCAACCATGGACACCAAGACTGGTGAACAATCTTTACCCAAGACTTGAGTAGTACCCAGATGGCCGTATTTCCTCCATATCTTAGTATACGGGGGAACGTGTTTTCTTTGAACCAAGAAGCCCCCAATAGAATTGTGCTAACGGGATAGGGATTGCATCTGGGGATCAAAAAGGAGATTTGCACCGGAATGTTCATTAATGGCCACTTCAGCAATCATGGACGGATGTCTGATATTACTGCCAGTAGGAACATTATCTTCAAGGTCCACGACCGAAGCGGGGCTGTAAGTAGGAGATTGAGAAGTTTCAATCATTTTCCTTGGAGGAGCACGAACACTTTTCTTGCGAGACTACTAGGAATAAAGAAGTAAGAAGATGTTTTGAATCTGATCGACAATAATGGATAAGGAAAGGGATCTACCAGTGGAGGACTGTTCACCCTTAGTGTCTTGGTTCGAAGGTTGCTGGTATTGGTATCCCGTCTTCTTCATTCTACAATTAACTTGTAGTTAATATCTTTTTGGAAAAACATGGGAAAAACACAAATGAAAGGCTACTTAACGAGTTGGGAATCCAGGCCGTGCGCTTGGTGAATCGACTCAAAGGAATATCACTGCTGCTGCTACTTGACATGATGAAAGGAGATATTTGAAAGTAATTAAGAAAGTGTGGTTAATGGGTTGACAATGTTTATCCTGTGTGCATATATTTATAGGCACGGAGCAATTTGAATTCTAGGGTTTTAAAAATTCAAATTTAAGAGTAACTGTTGCCTGAATAAAAGGAGTTGACTCAGATATACTCGCAAGTCAGTATAGTGACAGTGGACCGTTAAGTGTGAAGATAAAGTTTCGTCCTATCATCATATGCTCACCCTGGAACACTCACGGTTCCATGCTGCGCAGGCGACTAAATGTTGATTGTGTGAGTGTAAAATTTGCATAACTACTTCACACCTAACATCCATCAGATCTATAATCATGCTAAACAATGTTCAATCATACAAGAGTGCGAAGAGAGTAAAATCACATCGAAGACAATACTTAAGAGAATATGCAGGCTAAGAACTCGATTATTCATTAAGTCTTGCTGTAACTAATACATGGATATGATCCTTAGAAGTTTAGAGGAGAAAGCTAACCTAATCTCACCCTTCACAACTTAGGTTACACCAAAAATCCAACCCCCACAATGTTTCTCGAGCTCGCCTTATATAGGCCGAGTCGGTGGTGGTTTACAACTAATAAGACAAGCTACCCAATCGTGGTGGTGTCAGAGCTTGTCGAGTAAGGCGGTTCCTTCGGTGAGGCCTCCGAAGATGACTTCCTGCTTTTATCCTTCGATGATCTAGGCGAGTCTTCTATCTTCGAGCTTTCCCTCGAGGTAGCTCTGTAGGCTAATTCCGAAGTATGGCTGCGACGTCTTCTGGCTGGGCCTGGTCCTTCTGATTTCGACACGTGTCCCGCGGGTGTTTTACCCTCCACAGTTTGCCTATTTTCTTATCCGAAGATCGGTGAGGTTCGGAGAAGAAAACTCTAAGTGTTTCATCTTCCTCGACACGTGTCTACCTTTCAGTTTCCTTAACTGACACACGTTGTCCCAATCTCTTTTCGATACCATCACCCACTACCTTTTACCGGTTACGTCGGTTCTTCATCTCTTATTTAAATTCCTCCTCCATTTCTCTTTCGCACTTCTTTCCCTTCCTTCCTTCCGACTTTCGCCGTCTTCTGAGTCCTTTCTTCCCTCTAACTTCCCCGTCGTCTTTTTTCGTGATTTTATCTTCTTGAATATGGTAGGTTTTGTTGGTGATCTTCTGTTGTGTTATTCCTTTCTTGTTTTGTACTTCTTTGTCTTCTTACTGACTTCTTTTGTTGTATTCAGGCTCCCAGAAAGAATGTTCCGGCCGATGATAAGTTTCCCCGTAAGATGGTTGATCCTCAGCTTCTCACTTGGGAGGAAAGAGCGGAGATTTATGGTTTTAAAGCAAAAATCTTCCCCTACAAAAGCCTGGGTAGGGTTAATCTGTCTCCTGAACTTATTTCTATGAATGAGTGTAACAGTAGGAGGATAATCGTCTCCGGCGAACAACTTGGCGCTGGTCTTCCTATCCCTTTGTATAACCCGCGAATCCTTTATTTTACGAGATATATTCTCGGATTTCTCCTCCCTGTGGAGCAATGCAACTGAACGGAAATGCCATCCGAGTTATTCGCGAGTGTTTTGCTCGTTCTGAGGGCAAATCGTATTATTACAAGAAAATTCCTGAGGATCCTAAACACCCTCCAAGTTTCTGGAATGCTGATAATTTTTCAAGCATTATAAAGTGGAGAAGAGTTTATCTAAGAAAAAGGCTCCTTGGAGTGTGAGCCTTGGCAAGGTGCCACACTCTGAGCATGTTTTAGGTGATGTGGACCCTTCTGGATCGAATACGAACTCGCTTCTTCGCCACTCTAGTGATGAGGTGTGGTTGTCGAAGCCCGTGCTCATCGAGGGCCCCATTCTCTTCGGTTTTGCTGACGAGGAGGGCAAGACTGAGCGAACAAGCTTCGAGGACGGGCATGATTTCCCCGTTGTCGATTTCTACGATATACACTTCTCCGAAGAGGAGAAAAAGAAGTTTCAGGAGAAGATCGCCGCTGTTAAAGAGAAGGTATGGTCCGCTTGTTTTCCCTTTAGACGTTTCTATTGATTGCTTTCTTATTGCAATTTTCTCTTTCTTTAGAAACAGGAGCAAGGGCGACAGAAAAAAGAACAAGATCAAGAGGAGGTTGCCGAATTGAAGAAAAGAAAAAGACCCTCGAGGCCGACCGACGCTGGGAAGGGGGCAAGTGGTCAGGTGATAAACACAACATGCCTCAGTTATGCAATGTGTATGAATACCTTCCTCTGATTAGAACCTGACAAATTGACTGCTTTTCAGCTTGAGGAGGTGATTACTGGGAATGATGGTTTGATGGCGTTCTCTCTATGTGACCCTAACTGTGTGAGTGTTGTTGTTGGTGGTAAAAAGGTTGTAAAGACTGTTGCCTCGAAGCTAGTAAGCTCGAGGAGGTATACTACTAGGGTAGCTAGCAAAGGGGAAGTTCTGTAATACCCCGATTCGGCAGGTAGGGTTCACCGAATGGAATATAAGTAATGGTTTCTCTTTTAATAACACCGAGGCCTTTTCAAACATAATTAACTCAGAAGTTGGAAAAACTCTGCAGTTAAGCGTGCTCGGGCGGGAGTAGTCCAGGGATGGGTGACCTCCCGGGAAGTTGCTGCCGGATGCCCGCAGCGGTGCCCGTTGAAAACCCCACACTGCCGGATGACCCCAGTGGTTAAGTTGGGGACAATATCGGTGGAGGGACGGGTCGTTACAGATGGTATCAAAGCCGACGACGGTTCACCTGTCGAGGGTGGGAGAGTACGCTGGACGGGTTGTGTTCCAGGTAGCTCGTCTCATGAGTGGCAGCGAACGTCGGAGATCTTGGCTTGAAATATATTCCGGAGCCGGGGACGGCTCCAATTTAAGGTAGTGGTATGGTAATACCCCGATTTGGAATATACGTAATAGTTTGTCCTTTCATAACACCGAGGCCTTTTCAAGCACAATTAACTCAGTAGTTGGGAAAAACTCTGCAGTTAAGCGTACTCGGGCGGGAGTAGTCCAGGGATGGGTGACCTCCCGGGAAGTTGCTGCCGGATGACCGCAGTGGCGCCCGTTGAAAACCCCACACTGCCGGATGACCGCAGTGGCTAAGTGGGGACAATATCGGTGGAAGGACGGTTCATTACAGATGGTATCAGAGCCGACGACGGTTCTCCTGTCGAGGGTGGGAGAGTACGCTAGACGAGTTGTGTGCCAGGTAGCTCGTCTCATGAGAGGCAGGGAACGTCGGAGATCTTGGCTTGAAATATATTCCGGAGCCGAGGACGGCTCCAATTTAAAGGTGGTGGTATTGTAATACCCCGATTCGGCAGGTATGGTTCGTCGAATGGAATATAAGTAATGGTTTCTCCTTTCATAACACCGAGGCCTTTTCAAGCATAATTAACTCAGAAGTTGGAAAAACTCTGCAGTTAAGCGTGCTCGGGCGGGAGTAGTCCAGGGATGGGTGACCTCCCGGGAAGTTGCTGCCGGATGACCGCATCGGTGCCCGTTGAAAACCCCACACTGCCGGATGATCGCAGTGGTTAAGTGGGGACAATATCAGTGGAGGGACGGGTCGTTACAAGTTCCACCCCCGAGTGTTTCTATCGAGGACATGAATGATGAAGAGACCGAGGATGATGAGAGTATTCCTTTTCAAGAGGAATAAAAGGGGACCTGCCTCTGGACATTCTTTCCAAGATGTGGATGTGGGGCAATCTACTAGCGATGCTGTGTTAATCACAGAGACTGCTGCCTCTGCTTCCGCTGGTGTCGAGTCCGGCCTTCACAAGTCTGGGATAAATTTGAACGAGTATGGTTCGAATGATCATTTGGTTGATACTTCGCTGGGTTGGCAATCGCGACCTTCTTTAGGCGGTCCCTCGGCTCCTACTAGCTTTGTGCAAAGGCCTTGTACTGAGCAGGAAGTTCTAAGGTTCGTGTAGCGGAGTTCCCTCCCTGGTCCTTATGCTGAGGATATTTCCAATCATCTGAAGGCATACGCCAAGGATCCTCAGAATCAGCAGCTCGATCCCTCTGCCGCCAAGTTTATTTCCGAAGCTTTTTCTGGTTTCTGGAGTAGGGATACTCTTTCCTTGGCGTGGACTATGCATCAGGCGTTCGTCGAAGCTGTAAGTGTCCCTTAATTATTCGTTGCATGTTGTAGTTCTTTAACTAATTTCTTTGTTGTTTTTGATGTGGTAGTATCGCCACCATGGTATGTTATTACTGGAGTTGTCTCGTTCTCAGGGGCTTCAGATTACTTGCCTAGATCAAGAAATTCTTCGCCTTCAGCAAGAGAAAACAACCTTGCAGGAGATCTTGAAAAGAGTAAAGGTGAGAGTTGTTTGGCTATCGAATTTGCTTTGGTGTTTTTCTGTTGAAATATCGTCGCTGATTTTGTTTTTTCTTGCTATTTAGGTGATGTCGAAGACTTGGAAAAACAGCTTGGAGAAGTTACCACGGAGCGAGATTCCTTGTCTGAGAAACTTAAGACCCAGAGCGAGCTTGCTTTAGGACTAGATGCTCAGTTGAAGAGTAAAGATCATGAGCTGGGGCTTCTGTGAAATGGTAGCGAGGAGAATGATGGCCAAATTAAGCAGCTGAACGAGGAAGTGTTGAAACTGAAAAAGCACATCGAAGGAGAGGCTGATCGTACAGCTTTGTTCAGTCGTCAACATGGCCGATACTTGTTTAGGGAACTCGGAATGCGACCTCCATTTTACCGCTTGGGTGTGAATGATCCTGGTGCCTCACTAGATACTGATAAAGAACTAGTTTCTTCACAAGATGTCAAGGACATAGTGGCGCAGTTGCTAGAAGAAAGGAAGGTTGGGGATGAAGAGGCTGAAGAGGATGACGAAATGAATGGCGAGGATGTTGACACTGATGGTGATGTTGAGGAGAAATGAGGGGAGGGAAATTTGGTGGGAGATTCTGGTATCACACATCCAGAGGGCGAGGAGCAAGGCGAAGGAGGTGATGGTCAGATGGAGAGGAAAAAGGGGGGCCAAGGTGAAAATATTGGCACTGAAGGGTCGGCCAGGGAGTCCTCGAAGGATTCTGTCGAAACTTCTGTCCACGAGGTTGGTGGAGATGCCGAGGGTGATGACCAAGCCGTGAAAACTATTATAGGCGGCGTTCCCGAGGTTGAGAATGCGAAAGGTGGTGGTGAGTCTGACCCCATTGTAAAGAATGGTCCCGAGGATGCTCCCAAGGTTGATGATGCCATCGTTTAGGAGGTTCTTGAAGATACAAAGTAGAAGATGATTCATCCCTTCTGCTATCTTGCTGTGGTTTTCCTCTATTTGTTGCCTCTGTATTTTTATGCGACTTTCGAAGCTGTTATTTTTCCTTTGGATTATGCACCTGTTTTGTTTCTTGTTTCTCTGTGGAATGAAGCTGCTTTTGCAAATTTCCTTAGCATAAACTGTCTTATTACTGATTGTCTCATGATTCGAAACACGAGATCGTCTTTGTATTTCTCTAGGCTCTTATGGTTACTCGAGGTGCAACTCCAGAGCTTACTTCGATGTAAGAGATAGTAAACCAAGCTAGTGGGGGCATATGGATCACCCTTCCCAAAGGCTTTTAGTTACTTGCCTGTTTTAAAGCAAACGTAGGCTATCGAGGTCATAAGTACCCGTTTTGCCTCGGTCTATTGGGTGGATATCGAGGGTACCAAGTATCCTCTAAGAGAATATAGTGGTATTCTGATGATCCCTTTTTCCCAAGTTTAGTGAGGAGCTTATGGTGGGCAGCTGCTATGATTGCTCCTCGATAAAAAAGTAACACAATGGGGGAGTGTCGGTCTCTGCTGGAGCTTAGACATGGTACTATTCTCCTATCGCGGCCTACAATTCGACCCCTCTGTTTCTCGATTGCCCCTCCTCGAGGGTTTTTTTTTTTTTTTTTTTTGAAAAGATCATATATTATTATTAATCTGAATCAGAATCAAAAACAACAGGATTACAAGTTTTAGATGGAAGCCTGGCAGCAAGCTGGGCCCCAATCCCTTTTTAAAGTACAACCCCAATCCTATGAAAAAGGAAATCCCCCACTATGACATTCGCATCATGGCTAGCCATATAATTGCGCAATCTTTTTAGAAACTCCACCGTGTCACTCCTCAACTCCCCCAAAGTGGAAAAAGCCAGCACTCCAAGACCAAAGCCTTGAGCCGTACACTTCTCTAAATATTTGATTCTTTTCCGACCGATAGCATCATCAATAGCTTTGCCTGGGACAAATGTACGCACCCCGCCACCTGTGAAGGGAGAAACGACTGTGATATCCATACACACATCATGACCGTTATCCCAGTTATACACTAAGATATCCGCAGGTCTCAGAGCCAAGCCGGTGTCTGAAATAAACCCCAAATCCACCTCTTTCCTAGCTTGGACACCTGCACGATAACAAATATCAGCAAAGGTATCACGGACCAGGTCATGTCTGTACTTGAGACCAATCCCACTCGAGCAATGCAAAGCGTGGTCTCCAAAAATATCCATCTCCCTGCCACAACTGGAGCATGGGTCACCTTCTTTGAAAAGAGGGATACCAAGTCTGTAACGCAAGATAGCTCTGAAATGTCGAGGCCCAAGTTTTTGATTAAGCCCGTCAATCGGAATGGCCAACAAGTAATCTTGTGCGTGCTTGATTCTGTTGCTCTGACACAGGGCTGAATCACGCTCCGTCATAACAAAACGATCAGGTAGGGCCTTCTTCACAGCATCAAAGTATTTTATCGCCAAAGAGCTCATGGAATGGGGGGCGATGTCATCAATGCATAATGAAGAATTCTCAATACCACATACCTGTTTGTATATAGTAAGTGCAAAATCAAAACTAGGACTCGAACCAGACACTCCAGACTGCCTCAAAATGTTACCCTGCTGAACCTTGGTCTGGAAACAAGATGCCAAATAGAAATACTGCATAGTATCCTCCATGGTATACACTCCTAATCCACCATACTTGATTGGTAGTGTAGCAAGCCTCTGTTGCAGGAGACCAAAGCCCGGCCCATCCCCCGTAACAAGATGTCTAAGAAACTGTTTGAGGTGATTATCGAAAAACACTTTAGCCTCTCCCAAATACTCAGGTTTAGTTGTCCGCATAGCAAAGTATAACCTTGAGACACCAGAACAGTTCCTCAACAATAAAAACTCACCTTGGGGATCTTTGAGCTTCTGTATAGCATCAATCAGGCTCCTGGTCTTATGAACCCTGTTAACTACCATATTCTTGCAAAATTGGGGGTTCAGGCTAACAGGTCCACCCAACAGCTTAACTCCCTCCGCTGGCCGACATATGCGAGATGGGAAAACGCCCTCAACTAAGCCTCTGCTATCAACTGTAGGCCAGAAAAGTTCGGTCTTCGAGACGTTAAGATGCAAACCTAAAGAACGCCTTCCTGCTGAATAATGTCCAGGGCTTTGGCCACCATCAACATGTCCCCAGTTAAGGTCCCATCATCTAAATACCATGCCTGAAGGTCTAAGGAGCACGAATCCGCAATTCTATGTATCAAGGGGTGAAGAGTCAAAGCAAATAACATGGGACCAAGAGGATCACCCTGTTGTACTCCCTGAGATGAAGAAAGAGTATGGTCCATATAGTATAGTCTAGCAGGAGCCGCATAACAGAACTCTACCCACTTAGAGATGGAAGGACAATGTTTCCTTACCTCTCTAATCATTGCAGACCTACTTACAAGATTGAAGGCATTAGAGAAATCAACCAAGAGCATGGACATAGTCGATGAGTCCCTCTTCGCCTCAAGAAGCTTGTTAACTGCATGAAGAATGGACTCACCTCCACAGGGTACCCCTACCCCAAACTGAAAGTCACTGAGGTAGCTCTCCATTTCTTTACCAACATGAGAAGAAGCAACTTTAGAGACCAAGCGTCTACAAATGGTACCTACAGCAATAGGAGGTATGCCACCCCCGGGCTTGAGCAAAGGAGTAAGGGGAGCTGAAGCTACAAACTCTCCCAAAACAGAAGGACAACCACCCGCAAGCCATATGTTAACCAACTCGGTAATGGAATTAATGAGCTCATCTGACACTGCAGCAGCAGACCCACTCAAGGCATCGATTAGATGTTGTGCACGAAGGCCATCTCTCCCACATGAAGTTCCCTTAGGAAAACTCTTCAGCTTGTTCAGAACCAAGTCTTTAGATGCAATGAAGGGCGGTTGCGCTATGGGATCTGAAAAAGAAGGGGTACCGAAATACTACCAACTTTTC
>JAJJMA010270439.1:2698-14531 GCA_023529015.1 Papaver nudicaule | reverse complement strand
CTGCTGATATGGTTAACAGAAGTAGCATAACAGTTCCATAAAATTTTCCTTAGCTTTGAAGGACCGACATTTATCCTTTCTTATAGTTCTCCTTTACTACCTGCCTCAGATAAAGTTGGATTCAAAAGGAGGATCCTCCACATTCTGTTTATAACCTCATTATTTGGTTACAACTTCAACTCTACAGTTTGTATGATGCAAATAATTTTTGTATATAAGCCTGTGACAACTTCAGCAGATGTACAAAAGTAATTATCTCATCTCACTTGGGTTCTCTTCCTTTTATCTGTTCAGGGTGCTGACATAATGTGGTGCCAAAATCCATTTGTTCGCTTCCATAAAGGTCTGAACTTCAAATTTCCTGCGATCACCTCAACAGAATTGCACGTGACATAAATAACAATCCAACAGACGTTAGAAGAAGAGGCATTGACTTTACAAAAAATTGAAAGTTGCATAAAACCTGATCCAAGACAATGAACATTATCAACAGATAGCAACTCTGATCCCTAAGAAGAAATGATACAGGTGCAACCTGCCGAGGCGAATTAAGAAATTACTTTATTATGTTACCCGTCGACTGCAATCATATTTGAGTAGGCATATCATCAAAGTTAACTAAATGGGTTCGGGGTTGGCTGAAGTTGTGTGACTCCATAATATTGCAAAAGAACTTGGAATTCACAGGTCCAGAATACTGTTTTAAAATCAAAATGATAAGTATGTGCCACGATCATGAGCAAAAATGTAACTAAAGATAACCCGTCACCATGAAACTTCAGTGTAATTTTTCCTCGGAAATAGATCATAAGTCTACTAAATGGACAATGGACTAATGAACATAATGAACCTTCACAGAAAGAAAGAGAAAAAGAGTTCTCCACACCCCTCAGATTAGTATCATTGTTTTTTTTTTCAAACAATCTGAAAATGTTGGACTGAATTAGCGTTAAATTAGATAGTTCTATTGCAGATAGTCTCTGAGCTAAATCCAAACTTTATAGGTTTAAAACTCTACAGGCCACAAATCTATGTACTAAAATCCCATAGGATCTTAACATGATGAGTTCATACCTTACCGTTATATTGTATATCATGATGTAAATATGTAAGCAAACGTAAACATAAAAGCAGGGAGAAATGCATGTAAGAGTTAAAGTAGTGTTTAACCTTCTGAATGCGGGTTCTTCTATCCCGTTTTAACTTGGAAATTGCATCATCATCTTCATTATAATCTGCAACCCATATCAATGAGTCAATGATTATAATTACAACTGACATTCCAAATGTGTATACAAAAAACAACCCAATAAATGAATCGATAAAAATAAGAATGTCAAGGGGCATAGAAATAAAATATAAATAAAGTCATTAAAGATCAATGTACCCAAGTGGTGATTGTAATAGAACTGGAGAAGGGGAATCCTATTTACAGGTAAACCAAAATATAACAGCATACAAACTCATACCTTCATCATTATTTGTCGTATTTCTTCCACACTCATTTTCTGCCTTCCTTTCACATCTAATAAGCAAATTTCAGCTTTTCTTCTCTTCCTCAACTGCTTTGCCTCTTGTGACTTCACTTATAAACTGAAACCTAAGAGCCTGTGCTTTTTTGCTCAAAGCCGGAGGGATAACTGGGAAGATAGGATAACACACTTCCACAAATGTTCAAGTTACCTTCTAGTACGTCTATGAAAACAAAAAATTAGAAGTGAAAAAAAAAGAAAAAAAAAAGAACTGTTACATGAATTATTGCAGTCAATAGTATTGATCGTATACAATTAAAACAAAAAATTAGAAGTGGAAAAAAAAAATGGTTACCTGAATCTTTGCCGTCAATGGTATTGGTCGTATCACAAAACTATGGGATTTGATTGGTAATGAATTTCTGCTTAGCAATTTAACAAACAGTTAATGTGCCTGAGGTTTGCAATTTGAAAATAAACCAAAAACTGAACACAGTAGAAATCATTTTGTAATCAATTTATATCTCAATCTGAATCAAAATAAATTTGGATGAAACCAAAACCAACCTTCCTTTGAACTGAAGATTCAGCTTTCATTGATGAATAGATTCAGCGAATTTTTTGCGGATGGAGATACAAATACAAAATAAGTTTCGATCATGGATTTTTTTTCTCTCTATAGATAGGAAGTGATGAGGAAGTGGTTGGACGGCTAGGTTTGATGGGAGGTCGATGAAGTGGGAAGTTTGATTGATAGCCTGGAGATTAGACCAAAATCTTGTAGGTTATGAAATGGGGTGAAGAGAAGTAGTTTTTCTCGAAGTGGGGTTGTTCAGTTGATGGAGCTAATGGAGTTGTGGGTTTGGTTTCGTTTGGAATGTCAGTCGTGACTCGTGGGTTGGTACTTAGTAAGGGTGTAAATAAGGTGTAACAAAATTACAATCAATATATTGTGTGGGGCCACAATCAATAAGAGAGCTTTATTTCTCAATACTCTCACCTCATTCGTCTAGAGCTTTAAAAGGTGGGGTCAGAATGAATGAGAAGTGAGTATTTGGTTTCAATTATTATATATAAGGATAAGAGAAGGTCAATTTTGCCCTAAAAAAAATTAAACTGATTTTCGTGTTCTTGCATGTGTTCACACCCAAGATGATGCACCAAATATTATCAGATTCCTTGAAGCCTCTTACCCTACAAAAATCAGCCCTCTCACCGTCTACATCCTCCATCTCGTTTAACTCGTGGATCGTGTTTCTCCTCTCCTTATTGTCCACTCAAGACATAGAAGTATTTCCTCATCAAACACTGATTAGCATATCTGAAAGGAAAGTCAATGCCTTTCAACAACTTGAACACCGATATCATAATCTTGTTACTGTTAAAGCCTTCACTGCCGTTTCTCCTTATGCGTCAATGCACAACGATATACTCCCTCCGTCTCATTTTAACTGACCGCTTTGACTAAGTCAAAAAAATAAAATAATGACATCAAATGAATTTCTTATGCTACCCTTATTAAATATATAGAGAATAAGTGAATTTCTATTTTTAAGTGGGAAATAATAAAGAGAAAACATATGACTTTATTTTTGAAAACTATAAAAGGTAAAATAATCTAAATATTATCAAAAAAACATATATTCATTAATTTGTTTCCAATTTATCTAGATATTTTGTAACGGTATATTTGAAAGTTTGTTGGAAAAATATAGATATAATTAGAAGCTGGATACATTTTTGAGACAAATGAAAATAGTAATAAGGTCAGTTAAAATGTGACAGAGGGAGTATGTAATATGTCAGTTAAGAAGAGGATTGCTGCCGTGATCTTCCCTTTCGGCAGACAAGATGCAAAAAATCAGAGGGATATTGATCTGGCCAGACCAAATATTTCTAATCGTGCTATCAAACACTTCTTCACAATCTGTTGCTCGGAATCTTTATTGATGGTAATAATTATCAAGCACGGTCTACTTGCTTCTTGCTCGATATGCCTTACCGCATTGTAGTACTCTTTTTTGCCTTTTTTCCCTCACTCTCGGTTACTCTTGTTAGGTTTTATGATCCTACGAGTTTATCGTCCGATGGAGGTTCTGACTATAACGATGAATTTACTTGCATTGATGATGAGAAACACAAGTTTCTGGATGATGAATTGGTAGACCATTTCAGGATCAACACAATGCATGATGAAACATTAATATATAAAGAAATAGAGGTGAAAGATGGAGCGGATACAAGATGGGCAGTCCATTCACTTAAGGAAGATTTTGACCTCATGGTCGTAGGAAGACAACAAATCACCCATACAAAAATGATTTTAGGAAGGCGGAAGTTTTAGGGTCTTAGGAATAGAGTCTCCTGCCAACAGATGAAAAGGCATTGTCATTGTGCACACGAAAAATATCACATATGTTTAGCAAACTGGATATATACTAAGGTAGAAGCTAAGATTCTCCTGACAGTAGGCTAGAGTCGCTAGACAACCATACAACGGTCTTGTCCAAAACATATTTTGCCCAAAGGGCTAGGGAGTGAGCTCCCAAGTGACATGTTCTACGAATGTAAAAGCACTTCAAAGTCAAAATACACGAAATATAAAATGTAAATTACTGTTGTCATCAAAATCCTTCACTTGAAGCTTCAAAATAAGGACTTGAGCATCACTTTTCAGTACGGGATGAGACAATTTGAGCTTCAATGTCTTCTTCAGAGCTGACCGTATACCATGATGTTTCTCCTCGTTCTGCATCATTCAAAAGAGGAGCAACAAAACCAGTTGCATACGTATATAAGTAAATTTCTTTTGAGTGAGATCTTTTAGAAGGAATCTCAATATAATACCTCAGAAAGAACCAACATCAAAATTATGTAACTACGCATCTAGTTTTGACTACTTTGATCTAGCTATGGCAAAATGATGCCATCCGAAGAGTTTAATACTAGAACTGTACACAATTTCATCTATAAAACCACAAACAGCATCAATACCAGCGGGAACTATGAATGATACATGACACTAATATGACTGAAAATATATAAATCGAAAGCATGCACCTAATTACCAATCTATATATTGTACATAAAATCATTCGTGATCTTACTTGTTTTGGATGACTAACATTTCTTCGATCTTTTGGCTCCTCTTGATCCTGCTGGTTTTGCTTCTCCTTTATGGTTATTCTTGGTTGTTTCGGTTGTGGGTATTGTTGTAGTTACGTTTTCCCGAACAGCCTTTTCGCAAAAACCATTGGAATCAACTTGTAACATCAGTTTCTCCAAATCCTTCAAAGAAGTAATATTAGTTTCTCCTAAATCTTTCAAAGAAACAATGCTCTGCCTGTGAGGAATTGCTTTAGTGTACCAACATTCCATAGCCTTAGTATTATCAACCCAAAGACTGTTTAAGGTTGAAGTAACAAGGTTAAAGCTATAAAGTCTAGTTTCAAAAGGTGTGGAGGCTTTGTACCACAATAGAACTTCATTGTTCCTTGTGATTGCAAATGGTGTAAAACCTGACTTTTCACAAGGTATACTAAACTCCTTATTCCATGGGGAACAACTTTTGCCTTCGTAGTTTAGTTTCTGGCTGAACTCTTTCATGGCATCACTAGTACCAGCATCAGTATCCTTTCTCTTGTATACCCATATGCAAGAATAATGATTGTGAACCAAGTACAGATTATTATTCCCTCCAAGCAACTTGAGTGGATACCAGAGACAATCATTGTATTCAATATCTCCTGGCAATGGAATTGAACGGAACTTCTCATCTTCCAAATCAAAGGCCACAAGCTCACATTTATCTACTATAGTCCAATCACGTTTATGCAACCAGTGAAGTGTACCATTTGCATAGATGCTTGAACAATTTTCAAATGTATAACGCTTAGAACAGTCGATAAGTCCAATGTATCTCCACTCACCACCAACATTGTATACTTGAACATGTCCCTTATTCTCTCCTGGATGATAATATATCGTAACAACCTTGTAATGACTAGTCGAAGGACAATAACCAAACCCACTTGCTAAACTACCATAGGGCGGAAGCCATTGGCTAGTGGAAGGAAAATAACCAAACCCACTTGCTAAACTACTATAGGGCCGAAGCCATTGATTTGATATTGTTGGAATCTCACCTCTAGGCAATTCAGAGTAATTATATTCCGGAAGAAAGACAGATTCTCTGGTTAACGGGTTGCAGATTAGAAATGGAACCGCGTCTGCAGTGTCTTTATAACCCTTGCCGAAACAAACCAAACCATTGCAAGATCCGACCATGTACTTTCTCGGGGTGGATGTCTCAATAGGTCTGGTGTGCTTTATCTTCGTAAGTGTGTTGTAAGAGTGATAATAGCTAATATTGTCATGATCGTAAAAATCATGCTCATCTCCATAGAAAAATTCTTCTGTGATACCTTTGACCGTGTTTATTAACACCATAAGAGATGTCGAAAAGGAAACCTACCTTATGAGATATATAATTGCGGAGGAGAGCTTTCCAGGTTTTGCATACATGTTTGGATTGTAAAGCTGCCTCAATGGGTAATCGATTAAATATGTTTTCTCTGATCTCATCGGGAAGTCTCTCCATCTTGGTGCTGTTGTTGTTGATGAAGCTCTTAGCAGCGCCGGTTGTTTGTTTACTTCTTATTATACCTTAAACCTAAACCTAAAGCATCTTGTGAAATTAAGGAACAGGACCCCGAGTCCATTATAAAATTACTGATGCAATTATGGATATTAAGGCCCAACCATATTTTCGGAGTGTGTTACCCGGTCACATGGTAGCCTTTTCCTCTCGCAGTCTCGCACCATGGTGCCACCATCTACTTTGTTATTTAGCATCTACAGTCGAAACTCTTTAAATTAATAGCCTTTGGACCAGAGAAATTTATTAATTTAGAGAGATTATTATTAATTTAATGAGAATTAATTTTAGTTTGTCCAAACCTAGTTGGATCACCGAACTCTATTATTTTAGAGAGATTATTAACTTAAGTATTAATTTAAAGAGTACTGTACTTTGTTACTTAGCATCTACTTTGTTACTTAGCCCTTCATATATGCCTCAATCGTTTGTTAGTATGCATATATTGAGATGTATACCGGTTAGTGAAACTTGTGTCATAAATAATGGAGTAAGTTATTTGTCGTTTGTTAATTTGCAATGGTTCATGATATATAGGATGCAAAGTGTTCGTTCTCATATACCGATCATATTTTTACTTGTTGCTTGATTTACCCTACTCGTAATCCATTATGCGTATCATACATAAATTAATCTTAAAATATCCTACCTGGAATCTATACGGAAAAATTGTTTTTATTAGGGGTGCACAACGGTCAGGTCGGATTTGTTTTTCACCCTACTGACCATAGAACCGTAGAGGTCGGTTTATATTTTCTTAGAACCAACTAGGTAGAAAGTTTGTGTTTGGGTCGGTATTAAACCGCCCGATTTAACCGTCGCTCGGGCCGATTCGGTTCCCGGGTTACCGATTAACTCTAAATCGTTCTTGTTGGATCAGGTTAACCGAAATACCAGTACAATCCGGCCCAATTTTCACTTAACTACCTGTGACTAATTCCTGATCCTGTAAGGCAGAAAGCCTGAAACCTGACAAGGAACAACCTGTCAATCATTGATTTATCTATCCAGTAACATAGAACAAATTCAATGAAAAATGAAAACTAGTAAGTAATTAATCAGAATCAACATCGAAACAAAAATCTCTCAAATGAAATGCAAAATCTGATTAAAAATAATCAAAGGTTCAACCAAACTTAACTAGGCAGTACCTCTAAGCATGATGCTTATTGCAAAACTAAGGATAAACTTCTAATGTTCAGATATTGGGTCTGCATTGAGTTAACTTTCTTCAACTGTTATCTCCACCTAGTTGTAGGCCTCAAAGCTACACTTCCTTAATTCTTCAGCAACAAGACCCAAGACATCTATATCATATGGTGGACAATAATCAGACAAAAGATACAGAAACCATAGAGTGGACAACAATAACAACCACAAGTAAAAGAAAGAGCAACCATATAGTGGACAACAATAACAACCAACAGTAAAGACACTATCAAAGTATATTACGTGTTTCAATCTGTTCAACATCATCAAATGATAAGCTAGAAAAGTCTAAATCAATTGGAGTGGACAACCAATTTTGAGTCAAAGCAAGGGCTTCAACATTCCTAGGAGATAAAGAACTCCCGAACGGATCAAGGACACGTATCTCAGTGTTAAAAGCGGATTCAGAAGCATCTGAAGAGACAAGTATAGCAAGTATGTCTCTTGCAATATAAGACAGAACTAGATACTTGGATGAAGTTCTCTTCCACCAGCCAAGAATATTCAAAAGTGGTTAGAGTTCTCACATACATTAGCCAAATAACGGTCAACTTCCGACCTTCCCTCAATACCAATACTCTCTTGTCTCATCTTTTCTAACCTCCCTTTTAACAGTGCCTCCATACTTTCCAAAGACTCCACAATAGTGTCTTGTGCACCACCTGGTGACTCACTTACAATAGAACAAAATAACTTGTACTCATCATAAAGTCTTTCCAGATCCTTCTTCACGGCATCGATCAACTCTGCAATAACATCCAAGTCATTCTTTTATATAACTTCTATTGTCTAAAATTCAAACCAATTTATGTTTCCCGAGGATCAAGAAGAACAACAATGTAAAGAAAAGGATTTATATGTTCATATAAACCCCAGTACCTCATGTATTTATCATTTATCACATCAGCCTTATTAAGAATTGGTCTTCGCTATTCCTGCAGGCATCTAGTAGTTGATGAATGAAACACAGTTACCACAATAATAAGTTTGATGTAATAATTTTGGATATCGAAAACTTAACTGTATCATCGAAGAATACCTTGAGAAACTTCACGAAACTTCTGCCATTGCTCTAATCAACTGAATATGGGGCATGCTGAACTGAATGCTTGGCCTTTTTAGAACGCCTGTCTTTCCTACGAACACCATCTTCTGGATTGGAGTCCCAATCTGAAAATCTAGAAGCATCTACAAAAAAATACATAAGTGGTTCAAAAGCAATTAGAACAAGAACATCAATGACTTTAACAAAAATTTGCCAAGTACAAGCAATATTTTCCTGTCTCATGCCCTTCAAGAATATAGTCATCTTTAATATCATTAACAACATCATTAGAAGCAAAAGATTCTGTGAGACTAAAGCAAACTTTTCCTTAAACGTGCCATCTTCTTACTCCATTCTTCTAAAGGATTTCTCGTATTTCTCTGCAGCTTTTAGCATGAGAGAAGTGGAATTACACCTAGTTTTCACATCCAATATATACCCACCCCTTGTTGCAGCTAACCTTCTCTTTTGCGGCACACTTCTTGAAAGTTGCTAGCCTTGAAGGGAGAACTGGAAGCATACTTCGCCACTTCCCTAATTCTGTTGATGGACACGTGGTACTTATTTAGGCCATCCTTCATGAGGAGATTAAGAACGTGCGCAACACATCTTACATGAATGTTTTTGGCACTTAGTATTGCATGGTTCCTACTGTTAATACTATTCTTCAAATGCTACCCCATTGTGAAGGATAGAATTAACAGTTGGAACCATGCAATATTGAGTGCCAAAAACATTCATGTAAGATGTGTTGCACACATTCTTAATCTCGTCGTGAGAAGGATGGCCTGAAGAAGTACCACGAGTCCATCAGCAGAATTAGGGCAGTGGTGAATTATGCTTTTACTTTTCCTTCAAGCCTACCAACTTCCAAGAAGTGTGCTGCAAAAAAAAAAAAAAAAAGTTAGCTACAACAAGGTGTTGGTATTGGATGTAAAAACTAGGTGGAATTCTCGTATTTCATGCTAGAAGCTGCGTAGAAATACGAAAGCCTTTGGAAGAATGGAGTATACAAAGATGACAATTTTACGGAGAAGTCTTGCTTTAGTCTCACTGCATCTTCTGCCTCTAATGCTGCTATTAATGACATTGAAAATGACTATATTCTTGTAGAGCATGAGACAAGTAACTATTGCTTGTACTTGGTTAATTATTGTTAAAGTTCATTGTTGTTCTTGTTCTTCTAATTGCTTTTGAACCACTTGTGTATTTGTTTGTATATACTTCTAGTTCTTCTGATTTCGACTCCGATCTAGAAGCTGGTGTTCGTAGGAGAGCCAAGCGTTCTAAAAAGGCCAAGCATTCAGTTCATCATGCTATATTCAGTTGATTGGAGCAAAGCCAGATGCTTTGTGAAGTTTCTGAAGGTATCCTTCGATGATATTGTTTAAGTTTTCGGCATCCAAAACTATTACATCAAACTCTTTCTTGTGGTAATTGTGTGTCGTTCATCAACAACTAGGTGCCTGGAGGAATAGCGAAGATAAATGATAAATACATGAGGTACTCGGTTCATATGAAGATATAAATCATTTTCTTTTTATTGTTGTTCTTTTTGATCCTCGGGAAAAAGAAATTGGTTGGAATTTTAGACTAGAAGTTATATGCAAGAATGACTTGGATGCGGTTGCAAAGGTGAGGGACGCACTAAAGAAGTATCCAGAAGGACTTTATAATGAGTACAAGTTACTTTATTCTGTTGTAAGTGAGTCACCAAGTGGTACACAAGACATTAAAATGTCTGATGTTACTGTGGAGTCCTTGGACAGTATGGAGACTCTGTTGAAAGCGATGTTAAAAAAGAAAAGACAAGAGAGCGCTAGTACTGAGGGAAGGTCAGAAGTTGAGCTTTATTTGGCTGATATAAGTGAGAACTCTAACCCCCTTTTTTGATATTTTGGATTGGCGGAAGACAAATTCATCCAAGTATACAATTCTGTCTTATAGTGCAAGAGACATACTTGTTATACATGTGTCTTTAGTCTCTTTTGAATCTACTTAAAGCACTGGGGAACGTGCCCTTGATCTTTTTAGATTTCTTTATCTCCTAGGAATGTTGAAGCGTTTGTTTTGACTCAAAATTGGTTGCGCACTCCAATTGATTTAGACTTTTCTAGGCTATCATTGGATGATGTTGAACAGATTGAAAGAGGTAATATACTCTGCTAGTCTCTTTATTGTTGGTTGTTATTATTCTCCACTCTATGGTTACTCTATCTTTTACTGCTGGTTGTTATTGTTGGTCTCTAAACTGTTGGATGTTAATGTTTTCCACTCTATTTTTAATTAGATTTTGAATTTCATTTTTCATGAGAGATTTTTGTTTTAGATGTTGATTCTGATTAATAACTTACTAGTTTTTATTTTTCATTGAATTTGTTCTATGTTACTAGATAGATAAATCTAGGATTGACAGGTTGTTTCTTGTCAGATTTCAGGCTTTCAGCCTTAGACGAACAGGAATTAGTCACGGGTAGTTAAGTGAAAATTGGGTCAGGTTGTACTGGTGTTTCAGTTAACCTAATCTAACAAGACCGATTTAGACCTACTCGGTAACCCGGGAACCAAACCGGCCTGACCGACAGTTAAATTGGGCGGTTTAAAACCGACCCGAACACAAATTTTCTACTTACCTGGTTCTGAGCAAAAATAAACCGACTTGTACGGTTCTACTGTTGGTAGGGTCAAAAACGGATCCGACCCGACTGGTCACTGGGTTGCACAGACGCGCCGATTTTGGGCCCGAGTCCGCGTCGGACTCGTGTCGGACGCGGACGTGGACACGACACGCATACGACGCGGTCAACTCAGTCAACTCGGTAAACTCTCTACTTTGAAGTGATAATTTAGTATGTTCTCCCTTGAGATTGGAACTCTCAAGGTCAATCCCATCTAAGGAGCTTAACCATTGAGCCATTCACGCTTTTGTACGTGTAGGTTGTATAATTTCACCATTTTATACTACTTCTCCTAGCATTAATTTCATATATTAGTATAGTTAAATTATATATTTACTAAATATATAAACGTGTCCGCGTCCTACCATTTTGAGACCTCGCTCGTGTCCGCGTCCGTGTCGTGTCGTGTCCGCGTCTCCGTGTCCGAGTCCATGCAACCCTGGACTGGTGTGCACCCGCAACTTGCAAATTCAATCTCTCTCTTTTCTGGTAGTATTTCGGTAGTTCAATGAGGTCTTTCTAATCTGCAATAACATGAACATGAAGTCAGTCATTGGGTACAGTACAATCATTGATAAAGTCATTAATCATTGATAAATTCATTGGTTGATGAAACTAGCAATCTGAATTCGGAAAACACCAGCAAAAGAAATGTTTATCGATCAAGTTTAATATAAAAGATAAAAAAATATGAATGAATAAAAATGTAGTTACAACCTACAAGACATGAAGAACATTGCTAGCCTGAAACCATTGAGAGCATATGAACTCG
>JAJJMA010270438.1:0-22434 GCA_023529015.1 Papaver nudicaule | reverse complement strand
CTGTCTAAAAGCTCAATCTTCACCAGTAGTTTTCTTGTTTGTGGTCGACACACTAGGGAAAGTAGAGAAAACGACCTAGCCAGAATTGAGAGTATATGGATGGATGGTTGAATGAATGATCAACCACACCAAGTTCGACAAATGTTCTAAAGACACCACCAGTCCTTTTGGCTTTGGACCCACACACAGAATCAGATCACTGTACTTAAATTCGGTGCAGATGAGTAATTCTACGTGTACATCACTTTATCCCGTGAAAAATCTAGTGATTGGATCCGACGATAGAGACGATGTGGGCTTAGCATCGAGATTGGTGCGATGTAAAGTTAAAAAGAACTCCACCGTTCGATCTAGCACGGGATAAAGTGCTAGATCCATTTTACGGTACCAATAGAATTTTCGCGGTGCAGATACACACAACTGCGGTTTACTAGTGTTTAGCGTAATTACATTTCTTCCCAACACACCGGCCCGAAAGGTTGAGTGTTAATATCAGTTCTGATCTCAAAGATCCATGAAAAAAATGAGGTGAGAACACTGTTTGACAGTTTTTTTTTTTTTTGATACATGCCACAGGCCGGATCTGCCCCCTAGCAGATCCAAAGCCGCTGAGCCTACCCCTGGCAGCCCGGTCCAATTTCCATAATGATATATTAACAGAAGTTTTCATGAGATTTCTAGACTCTGGAGTGGAGCGGACCTCAAGTATGAGAATCCGACTTCTGGCCAAAGAGTGGAACTGGACTAATTCTAGTCGGTTATGTTTGACATGTTGATCACCAGGCTAAGGAATGTCCAAACTGCAAGAACATGGCAAAATTAATTACCATAATTTTAATATAAAGTGGAAGGAAACAACAATAACAACGTGGGTGTCCGAAACAAGCAAAACCAAGTCCTACGATCCATGGTGTCCTTAACCTAGAGAGAGAGAGAGAGGAAGTATAGGAGGAAAGAGAGAAAGGTGATCCTAAGAAGCAAAGGCACATGGCGATGTATAGATGGGAAAAATGGATGTAGCAAATGGGGGATTGGATGGACACACAAACACGGAAGTGAAGAAATTAATTAAGAATAATAATAAAATGGGAGCATGTGGAGGCAGATGAGAAAAACTCAACTCTTGCTATCTCCTTGATGGCTTGTCTTGAATTAACAAAACACAGTTAATTATATATCTAATCCATCACTTGCGTTGAAATTGCAATTGGTACACATTACTGGAATAGTGAACAACCAAAAATGGATCATATTTGGATCAAATCATGTATGATGAATCAAACTTTTCCCTTGTTGCTATGCTTGTTTGCAATTTCATCTGCCGCTAAATTATCGGTCAATTACGAGGATTATGATTTTCTTGGTAGATGTCTCTGAGTGAATTCTCTAGGCTTTTTTTTTTTTTTTTTTTTTTTTTTTTTTTTTTTTTTTTTTTTTTTGGTACAATCCGCAGGCTAAAAAGCCCAACCAAAACAAAGGGAACAGGAAAACAGAAACACAAGACAAAAAAGAAAAAATCCTAAGTACAGCTTCTTTTCCTCAGGAACACCTGCTTTCCCTTATCAGCAGCCAGAATTTCTCTGAAGTCT
Organism: Papaver nudicaule; assembly: GCA_023529015.1. Classification (NCBI taxonomy): domain Eukaryota; kingdom Viridiplantae; phylum Streptophyta; class Magnoliopsida; order Ranunculales; family Papaveraceae; genus Papaver; species Papaver nudicaule. The sequence continues at coordinate 20,845 of JAJJMA010270438.1, read as the reverse complement.
GGAGAGAAGACTTCAGCCCTTATTTCATACCAAGTATTACCAGGATGAATACCTGCCAAATAGTCTGCAGCTTTATTAGTCTCTCTGTAGCAATGAGATATCTTCCAAGAACTAAATTTCTGCCTCAACCTCTTTATCCTTCTCCAAATCTGAAGAACATTCCAAGGAGGATCCAAATCCTGACCAAACAATAAGTGGTAAACAGCCATGGAATCAATAGCCAAATGGGCTTTCCTCAGGTTTCTCTGACAAGCAAGATGCATCCCAAGCTCAACACCCTGAAGTTCATGACCAAACACAGATAAAGGTTTACTACCACCAGTGGCAGCAGTGATAACTTCTCCTTCATGATCTCTGAGGATAACCCCAAAACCACCAGACTCATCTTTCTTTGAGCCATCAGTGTTTATCATAATCTCATCAACCTCAGGCTCTTTCCAAGTGCATTCAATGTACTCCTGTTTTAAGAAAATACAGTCCACTTTCCATCTGTTAAGGATACTTCTGTTCTGCATATTATCCTCAGCCTTTTGAACTGCAGCAGCCAGCTTCATACTAACATCATCAATAATAATAAACCCCACTTGGTCAATAGAGTTAGAGTGAGCTCTAAAGATTCTGTTATTTCTCTCAGACCAAACATGATAAATGACCCAGTAAAAGCAAGTTTCTTAATGGTAGATATAAGATCAGAACCTGCCAGTTCCTTCACCAAACAAGTAACCTCTGCATCCCAGTTGTCTTCCAGGTCTCTATAAATACCCAATTTTAACAGAAGCCCTTTCCAGATGAGAGAAGTCACACCACAACCATGAAACAAATGATCTTCAGTCTCTTCTTCTCCATTGCAGAACATACAAGTAGCATCCTGAATCTTACCTCACTTCAGAAGTTTAGCCTTAGTCTTTAATCTCTTGTGAAGAGCCAACCAAGCAATAAAAGAATGCCTAGGAATGTGCTTTTTAAACCAAACAATGCTATTCCAGGGAGGGATATTGTTATGATCAGAAATAGCTTTATAAGTATCTTTCATAGAAAAGTCTCCAGACTTACTCACCTTCCATACCATTTGATCCTACTCCTGTATGTTGAACTCAGCCTCAGTAATCAGGGCTATAACCTCATTTACTTCCTCTTCCATGAAGAAAGGAAAATCCCATTCACTATCAGCTATGAAATCAGCCACTTTAGAATTAGAAGTAACCCCTAAGGTATCAAGAATATGCTGATCAATCCAGTGTTCTAAATTCCCTTTTGGGTGTCAACATTCCCCAAGAAACTTAGTCTGAGTTCCATCTCCAAGAACAACTCCAATTAGACTTTTTGCCAGCTCTCTGCAGTCCAGAATCCTTCTCCAACACCAAGAAGATTCTTTTGGAACTCTTATAGTCCAGAAATCCTGATCTTTAATGAGGTTTTTACTAACCCAGGTAGTCCAAATGGTAGTTTTCCCAGACACTAAGTCCCAGATATGCCTTAGATTAGCAGCCACATTTGTGTGTTCCAGGTCTCTTAAGCCAAGACCTCCTTCATCCAAAGGCATACAACAATGAGACCACTTGATAGGGCAATGTTTCCTTCCCATGTCAGGACCATCCCATAAAAATCTCTTCAACATTGTATTAATCTCTCTAATAACCCCTTTGGGCAGGACAAAACAAGTAAACCAGAAGAAAATCATGCCATGTAAAACATGCTTGATAAGCCTAAGTCTTCCTGGGTAAGCAAGAGCTCTAGCCTTCCAAGATCTGATCCTGACATTAAGGCTTTCAACCAAGGGCAAGCAATCATTCTTAGACAGCCTAGTAGAGAGAAGGGGAACCCCTAAATATCTGACTGGAAGCTCACCTTGTGTGCAATCCAAAACCTGAATAATCTGAGAAAGGGTATTGGCATCCACAGAAGAGTGAAATAAAGAAGTTTTTTGCCTGTTCATTTCCAAACCAGTACAGCTGCTAAATTTAGTTAACACTTCATTAAGATTCCTGGCAGCAGTCACATTGCCTTTAAAGAAGACCAGAACATCATCAGCAAAACACAGATGTGTTAGCTTTGTAAGCTTACATCTGGGGTGAAAGCCATATTTCTTCAGCTGCACTTGTTGCATCATGGAGGCAGTCAGAATTTCCATAACCATAACAAAGAGATAAGGAGAAAGAGGACAACCTTGCCTCAGACCTCTCTTAGCACTGAAGAAACCATAAGGAGATCCATTTATGAGAATGGAAAACTTTGCAGTGGTGATACAAAGTTTAATCCACTCAGTGAACTTTGGAGGAAACCCCATAACCTTCAGGACATAGAAAATAGCCTCCCATCTAACAGTATCATAGGCCTTCTTTAAATCAATCTTCATAGTACATCTTGGAGTGCCCTTTTCTCTATGGTAATTCCTCACCATTTCATGAGCAACCAAAATATTGTCTTGAATAGATCTGCCAGCTATAAAAGCAGATTGATTATCACTAATAAGATCTCCCAAGACTTTCCTCATTCTTAAAGCTAAGATCTTAGTGATGCATTTGTAAACTACATTACAGCAGGAGATGGGTCTAAAATCAGTAACCATAGTGGGGTTCTCCTTTTTTGCAACCAGAGTGATGAAAGTGCTGTTAATTTCTTTGAGGATCTTAGACTTATTGAAGAAATTTTGGATGGCAGCCACAAAATCATCCCCTACAACACTCCAGCTAGCTTTAAAGAAATGACTATTCAGCCCATCAGGGCCAGGGGCTTTGTTAGATCCAATACTAGCCAAAGCTTTCACCACTTCTTCTCTAGAAACCTCTCTAACTAAGTCAGCAACATCATCTTGTTTAATGCAATTTCCAAAGTTCAAGCCAACAAATGGGTCTGCAACTTGCTGGATTTGCTCTCCTTCATCAAACAAATCAGTGTAGAAGTCAACACATTCTCTAGCAATATCAGAATCCTCAGAAAGCTGCACATTATTCCTATCCATCAAAGAAAGAATATTGTTCCTGGATCTTCTATTCTTCAAAGAGTTATAGAAAAAAGAAGTGTTAGAGTCTCCAAGATCAAGCCATTTAATCCTAGATTGTTGTTTCATGAAAGATTCCTCATAATTAGCAAGCCTAACATACTCATGCACATAATCTCTCTCCCTCCTGGCTAGAACTTGATTAAGAGGTTCCAGTTGCAACTGTTGTTGAGCCTGATACATATTCTCCTTAGCAATAAGAACATTTTCAGACATATTTCTGTACTTCATCTTCTTAAGCTCACTGATTGCCTTCTTAGTTCTTTTCATCTTAGTAACCAGTTGTATCATAGGATTTCCTATAACAGGTCCAATCCAAGCATGCCTCACAACCTCTAGAAAGTTGTCATCCTCAGTTAGGAAATTAGGAAATCTGAATGGAGGAGGACCATGTCTTTTTTTCTCAAAAATAGAAACAATACTTGGAGAATGATCAGAGATACCAGGAACCAGAAATTCTGCCTCAGACAATTGAAATTGAAGGATCCATTCCATATTCATAAGAACCCTATCAATCTTGGACCTAATAATACTGCCATCTTGTTGACAGTTGGACCAAGTGAAAAAACACCCCGAAAAAGGCATATCAAGGAGATGAGCAAGTTGAATACATTCAGCAAAATCTTGATAGTGAAAAAGTAAAATACCAGAACCACCAATCCTATCAGAAGGAAAAACTAAAGAGTTGAAATCACCAATCAAAATCCATGGCTTAGAGTTAAATTCAGCAAATGCAACCAAGGATCTCCATAAATCTCTTTTGTTGATATAGTAATTATTCCCATACACAAAAGTAATAATGAAGTTATGAGTATTATTGATAGTAACCTCCAAGAAAATAGCTTGAGCTTCAGAGTGAATAACATTTACATTAACCACAGAAGGATCCCAACCAACCCATATCCTTCCAAAATCATCAGGAGAATCATTGCCAATGAAATTCCAAGAAGATCTAATGTTCTTTCTAATTCTAGCTTTATTGTAGTCACGAACATGAGTCTCAATTAAACCTAGCTTACTAAGATTATTATTACTAATTAACTTCTTAACCTCAGCCTGTTAAAGAGGGTCATTAAGCCCTCTTATGTTCCACCCCCCTATTTTAAACATTACTTAAATTTGGGAGAATGAGAACCATTACCCCTAGCAGACTTCTTCAGCTCTGCCACTTTAGGAAAAAGACTGGAAGCACCTTGATCACCAATGAAAGATTTCTTCTGAAAATGTGACCTAGAACCACCACTATCTTGTTGTTGACTAGAACAACCAGCCATATCACTACTCAGATTCTCTTTGTTCTGATCAATAAGCTCCATAGGAATCTCCCCACCTCTATCTAGCAGAATAAACTTGTTGTGCATGAGTAAATTATTCCTCTCCCTAACACCAATAAAAGTATTACTAGGAGGGTCACCAACAGAAATTTCTTGTAGGACACTTTCTTCCTCATCCATAGTATCTTCAACAGAGCTCACAGAGATGTTATCATGAGACTCTCTTCCTCTCTTACCAGTTCTAGTAACCCAACCATCAGCATCAACCACTACTGTTGGTTTTTTTGGGATCCATTTCTCCACCAACTTTGGCTTTTGAATAACTCTTTTGGGACACTGAGCAGTAGTATGCCCAAATATGTTGCACTCAGAGCATCTAGGAGGCCTCCATGTATACTCAACCTTCACTTCAATTCTGTCTTTACCATCTAACATTAAAGGAATAATAGAAGGAAAATCACAGTCAACCCCAATCTCAACAAGGACTCTAGCATAATGCATCCTAGTTTTAAGCCTTGTGTGTTTATCCATCATAATGGGAACCCCCACATTACTGGTAATCATACTCAATCCCTTTGCATTCCACAAGTACAAAGGAACATTTCTCAAGTTCAGCCAGATAGGAACAATCTTCAATTCAGCCATTTCTTGCTCAATATTCTTAGACCAAGGCCTAACCAGAAAAACCCTTTGAGCAATAAATAATGGACCAAACTCAAGAGCAGAAATTCTATCCTCAGCAAGCATAAAATCAAACACAAACAAACCATCTCCAACTATGGTTAACTTAAAATCTCCCTTGAGATTCCAAACTCTCTTCGCAGTTCTACTAACAAGATCATAAGACATACGCTTACCCACAAAAATCCCAACAACAAGATTTTCATATTTACCAATTTCATCTTTAAACTCAGAAAATAGTATTTGGGTATCAATTCTCTTACCATCAACAAACTGTGGAGGAAAATACTTCATCTCATCCTCAGGTGTGACCTCCTCTCTTCTAAGAAAAACTTTAGACCAATCAACCGGTTCCTTCCCAGGTTTCAGAGGAGGAAACTGTTCAAAACCTGGTGGAACGCTTGGATTATCATCAGAAAAACCAGTATGTAAGTCTCCCATGGAAACTCCCTCTACCCTCTGAGAGGGTGAAGATAGAGGGGGGCCTTCAATCATTTCAACCATAAGAGCAAACCATGAAGAAAATCAAGAAAAACGTGATCAAACAACTAAAAATCTGAACCAGAAACCCTAGATCTCACAGCGAAAAATGAAGAAAAAACCCTTGACCAAAAGTCAAAATCGCCTCTCTGAGTTGACTTGACCACTCTTTGCACTGTGCTCAGTTGTTGCTGTACCTCTAGCCAATTGTTGCTAAATGCAGTGTAATCAAGTAAATGAAAACCCGCTACATGACCACCGGTGTATTTCCTATCGTTTTCTAAAACAAATTGGTATATAAATTTGTTTTTGAAAAAAATAGATTCATGGGGGGAAATACTAACCCATATTTAAGCCACCAAGAATCAAATTGCATAAACATGATCCCACTTCCCTCCACTACCATTACACTACTACTACTATCATCACATGACACTCCAAATGAGAAAGGAAGGCACCTTGGTATTATGTTTAATCTTTGAACTTGTAATGGTTGGTTAAGTGGGGGGATTACTTAAAAACCTCCATTCCATGTGGAGATGATCTTCTTGTCCTCGATTAAACTATTTTCTTAATTTTTCCTCTTCAACCAAGGGGTCCCACTCCTTTCTGTCAGCCCTGACCCCTCCATCCACTCAATATCAAACTTCTGCAGGTCCCACTGTACAGTACTGTAGGGCCCTATCCATGTTTAAAGTAACAAACCAAAAAAAAGTTAGAAAGAAAAATACAGCCAATGATTTCTAAACATCAAAAAGATATACGCTAGTATGACACAAATCCCCATCCCCTCTTTCTTTCTTTTTTTTCTTCTTACGGTACACCAAACCCACTTTTTAACTAATGTTCTACTCCAATGCATATGCAATTCATGAAAATGGGGTTTCCTTCTATCAGACCCCAAAACCAATGCAAACTCGAGACACATAGATGAAACTTTGTTTGAGAGTGAGATTCCGGAAAGGAAGAAACAAAACAACGCAAACAAAATAGCACTCACACACTTTTGACATCCTAGTACGTACGAATAATACTACTATGACAAATTTGTAGTGCCTTCTAGTTATCAACATGAACAGTAGACTCATGCTAGGTGTATTGGTTCACCAAACAAGGTATCCTCCTTAAGCGCCATTTCAAAAGTGTAGGATAGGATTAGGAGGTGTTTTAGAATAGTCCCCCCCAATCTGGCCCATAGACGTGGTCGGGGTCTTTACAAATGATTCGGTCCACTCTACGTACACCTTGCTTTTGATTTGGATGAACCTAATTACGCTACAAGAGGTCCTTAGAGAATGCGAGGACGACCCTAGACTATATCCCTTAAATTTTACGACACGGATTTTGATTTTACAGTTTTACAACCTCAAAAACACATCCATCCATAAGACTTCACCATCATGAGAATGAAAAGGATGTTTTAGAGTACTTTGGGGCTTGAAAGAGAGATAGGATGGGATGTATACAGAGTAATAGGTGGGGGGCAACTGCTGACGCCTGACGAGCAGCAGCTAATTGGCCTTGGCATAGGGGTTTTAGGGTAAACCCCTTTTGTTTGTTTTCTCCTCAGCTGGTTCACTCATATCATGAAGAAGACTCCTCCCTCCCATAGGATGATGGAGGATACAGTGGATGAGAAGAGAAAAAGTTCTTCCTCTGTTGCATGATACCTGTAGGTGGGTTAGGTAGCAACCCCTGCACCCCCCCCTCCGTTCGGTGGGACCCATCCCCCCCTAGATTCCTGATTTCACTCGCTCTAGCCAGACCACAGAGCTAAATCTAAGTTTTTCTCCCGTTGATGTTATATGTATATCAACTAAGGGTAACTACGTTGGTCAAATTCATCAAGGAAAATCATCCCTCTAGTTACAGGCCAATTTTCTCTCTTGAACTCATCCATGAGGCGCCTTTTATTGACACTGCAATATTGCGTGTGACTGAAAATTCTAAAACATATCTCAGTAGCAGAATGTGCACGTCTCATACTCTACAAAAAAAAACGTAACATGCATCCGAACAATATTGATATTTGATGAATGGTGACACCTTAATTATATATATGAAGTGAACTGCTAGAGGATGAAAAAGAATCTTCAATGTAGTTGTGATATCATCACCAGTTCTTGTTCCTTTGTACAACTACAACAACAGTCTATAAGTAGGTAAATACTATATTAAGCTAGCTAGCTTGGCCAAACTTCACAATACTTTGATCACTTTAAACTAGGACCCTAAATTCTCATTAATTCTCTCTTTAATTACTCTTAGTCCCTTAGTGGCGATCTACTATACTATTCATTCCTCTGATTAGAAGCTGTTTATAAGAAAAGAAAAAAAAAACAAATTACTGATCGAGTTTATTCAATTGTCAGTAGAACAAAAATTGAGTGACGTATCACTATCTGTCATGACTAACATGGGTGGACAGATATTAGATGAAGACATGAAAAATAGAAAACCCCACTTCATATTTTTAAACTATATACACAACATATATATATATATTTATTTAAGAAATTTATATATATCAAAATAAATAGTAAATCAATATGTGTGTGTGTATATATATAAGCACACATATTTCTGATTTAACACTTAAAATTTTAGTATATTTTTTTCTCTTTTCCTGCCAATCAATAAAAGTTAGACTTTTTATTACATTTTCTGCAGATTTTCTTCTTCTAAGAAATTTATAGTTCTCTGTGCATTCATCACCATGACAGTGATGATAATGATCAGGTTATCATCAGTACCTTTAAGACTTTCATCATGAAAACTTAATCCAATATCCAATACTATTTTTTCAGTGTAATGATATGGATTTCTTCCCTGCCAATTTCATGTTACATCAACAACAACAACAGCAACAGCAACAGCAACAGAATAATGAAGAAGATCATCACCAGCATCACTCTATCAATCCAATGCTCAACTCTTGCAATCCTCAAGACTTTCATGGTGAGAAATATATACTAGTCCCTATATACTACTGCTAGCTACTAACTCTTTCTATATACTTTTCTTTGTTTCATTCTGTCACTAGCTATAGTATATATAGCTTGTGTATATATATGTGATAACATTGTTGGTGCAAATATATATTTCAGGTGTTGCATCACTACTAGGGAAGAGATCAATGTCATTTTCCGGAGTAGAACTAATGCGCGAAGAAATGAACGGAGACGAAGATTTATCGGATGATGGATCACAAGCCGGAGAAAGGAAAAGAAGATTAAATATGGAACAAGTAAGAACACTAGAGAAGAACTTTGAATTGGGTAATAAACTTGAACCTGAAAGGAAATTGCAGTTGGCTAGAGCTTTAAATCTTCAACCAAGACAAATAGCTATATGGTTTCAAAACAGAAGAGCAAGATGGAAAACAAAGCAATTAGAAAAAGATTACGATGTCTTAAAGAGACAGTTTGAAGCTGTGAAAGCTGATAATGAATCACTTCAAGCTCAAAACAAGAAACTTCATGCTGAGGTAACAACACTAGCTAGCTAGCTAGCTCATTTGAATTCTCTACCTCCTCATCATCAATAATATTCTTGCACCATTCATTCATTCATTCTGTCTATACAACAAGCTATAGATCTTATAAATCAGATTATTTCTTTATTTTATTAACCTCGATTACTCAACTTAATCCGATACGCCGCGAGGTGTCATGGAGGTATCGGTTGCTCCAGAAACCCTCGGTATAGCCTTTAGGATATTCCGAAGTAGTGATCGGTAGTAGTAACATATGAGGAACAACCCCATGACAGAATAACTTAAAATTCAGATCTTTTTGACACAAATTTTGTTTCTTGGGGGTGCATTCTATGTGAAAATTAATGGGATCATATTTCATATTGAAATGAGATTAAACTAAAGACATTTTATCTTGGATTATTGACATTTTAAGTGAATCATGAGAACAATCCTACAGCTATTTTAGATTGAACATGAAAATGTCACATTATTTTTCATTAAGAAAGTTTCTTTTTTCTTACCCTTCTGGTGATTGGACGATCTTTTTGTTCTCATTTCTAATATTTAATATAGTTTTGGTTTTTGTATATTAAATGATTATGAGAGTAGTCTGATCAGTTGAAATCTGTTAAATTTAATGCATTTGCAGATATTGGCTCTGAAATCAAGAGAGCAACCAACAGAATTACTCAATCTCAATAAAGAAACTGAAGGGTCATCTAGTAACAGAAGTGATAATAGTTCTGATCTCAACTTAGATATCTCAAGAACATCAGCAATTGATAGTCCAAATCCAACCAGTAGACCTTTCTTTCCAACATCAGTAAGGCCTACTACTATGGTTCAACTACTTCAAAGCTCATCAGTAAAATCAGAATACCAATGTCCACGGATCGTCGAGCACCATCAGACTGTTCCAGACGAAGGGTTCTCCAATATGTTTTGCAGTATCGATGATCAACCTGCCTTTTGGCCGTGGGCAGCACCGGAACATCAACAATTTCACTGAGACGAACGGAACAACCCCGCCATTCAAATATCGTTCGAGTCCGCGTAATCCAAGCTCTAATCAAGGGATTTAATATTAGTCTACTCAAGTGCAATACTCAGGAAACTGATGTTTCACGGTCCTTGCAAATTGGTGTACAAATGATTTTAAGTACTGTCATGTTAAGTTTTTGTTGAGCATCATCAGTTTGGAGGAACTAAGAGCTGCTGTTTTTGTGTGTCTGTGGATCAAAACACAGAATCTAAGATAGAGAAATTTTTATAAATTTGGTTGGAAGATGGAATCATGCAGTTAAACTAAAACTACTACTAGGTGATGGGGATGATGAAGCTTTTTTTCTTTTCATAAGGTCTAGTTAGTAATGGACCATGTCTTTAAAATGTGTTTTTTGTTTTTACTTTTTGGGGCTTCTTTTTTTTTTTCTTTTTTCTTTGCTTTGTTTTTAAGATTTGTGTACTTGAGGAAAAAAGGGTTATCATTTGTTTAGAGAAGAAGAAAAAAAAACTGTTCAAAGAAAGTGTGAAACAATCAACAAAACAAAATCTACTGAAAGTTCTCTCAAAGTTAATGAAAGAAAAGAAGATTGAGACATGAGAGAAAGAGAGGGAGCGAATCTAAACACACATTTCAAGAAGTTTGAAAGAAGACAAGCGGAAGAGAAGAAGGATGAAAAGAGAAGCAAACAAAAACAGGGGGTCGGAAATTGGGTTATTCTTGTGAAAGAGACTACTTTGGTAGTCCCATTGCTGACAAATGAAGAAGAACAAGGCCATTCAAGCTCGAACTACCCAATCTATCTCTCTTCTGAACAACTTGATGGAGCTGAATACATGTGACCCATTATACTTTGTCACCATCTGTGGTACGTCTGTTTACTAGAGAAAATTTTTGATGGGGGCGCTTTTCGATGGGGTGATGGGGGACCAATAGGAAATTGCCATTTGGACATAATTTAACTGTTTCTAAACAGTCGTTTAACTAATCAATGTTCTAATTTTGTTAGGTAAGGGTATTTTTGGAGTTGAAAGTATCCTTAATATACGCCTCCTTTTATTCTCCAAAATCCAAAGACTCCGTATCTTAAAAGGTTTGATTTCCCATTGACGGTCGTTCAAAATTATCAACACGATGATTTTGAAAAATTAGATGGATTACAGACATTGCAAGTGATTTAAAAATGAGTTTCGACATGAGGTATGATGTTTCTGGCATAGGATTCTGTTTTGTATCTTAATGGTGGAATTGAAGTAGAAAGTAACTGAAATTGTAGAACGTGAATCAAACCCTTTTAAGAAATCAAACCAAACAAGAAATCCCAGTTTTCGCATCCCTTGAAATCAGTTGCCTTTGTGTTTTTTTCGGCAGGAACAGGGGAAACAGAGTACGACTTTGTTTTAGCATTATATTGATGGATTTTGAACAATTGAACATAAGGGCAGGAACCTTTAATCCATCACTGTATTTTCTTCAGTCACGTCATCATCACTGTGGTATTAATCTCAACATAAATCTCATCATCTAGATCAATAAAACTCTCAACAAGTGCCCTAATTGGTATATAATTTTCAGTTGTACAATGCTTCTTTATTGTTTTCACCTCTTTTTAAGAAGTGGGTGATTTACTTCTTTATCAGTATATCACCATCGACGTGTCCGTGATCATCGAACTCCCGAAAAAAATAACTATCTACAAAGACGACGCTCATTAAATCCAATATACTGTTATAACACCGGAAATACCCTTTCTCCAAATTTTAGTTCGTTAATACTGGTTAATTGGAAAGGCAGCTGGCGATTTCTGATTGGTCCCCCATCACCCCATCGGAAAACGCCCCCATCAAAAATTTTCTCTGTTTACTATGCGTTAGAGACCCCAATACTTGTCATTACTATTTTTATCTGTAGTACTAGTCTACAATTTTCAATGTAATTGCTGAATTTTTTTTAGATATGATATCGGAATCAGAATTCATTCGTAAGGAATAATTATGCTATTCCTTCGCAAGGAATGTAATGCTTTTAGGTGTTGGAAGAGGATGGTAAACTGTACCATGTTCTATTACAATAGACTTCTTCGTTACTTGGTTCCAATTATTAGAGGGTTAAAGCCCGGCAAATCTGCTTGAAATTTCGGTTATAAAATGGGATTAAGGCTGAAATTTAAATTAATTTAAGAACCGATTAACACTAAAAATGATGATATTATTAACAAAATACAGTTAAAATAATAGGAAAACAATGGGTAGTGGCCACATGATCCCATGTTCAGCATACCTGCTGCTATGGAAACTAACGTCTGAAAGCATAGAAGTAGAAGAAGTAGATGACAAGCTGTACTGATCACTAAATCTACCCAAAATGAAACAAATAATAAAAATCAAGCCGAGAAACTGTATTCGAACATACCGATGATGAGTCATCTGTTTGCGGAAAAAATATACTCCTTCAGTTCCAATTTAGTTGAGGGAGTTGGTTTTGATACACTCGCCTTACATTTGCTAAAAATGGTATTTTTCACAAACTTTTAACAAAATCATTGCATTTGAGTTTGGAAATGTAACGTAGAAGATAAGATACTTGGGTATTGTTAAAAGATTTGTGAAAAAAATACCAACTTTAACAAGTGTAAGGCGAGTGTATTAAAACCAACTCCCTCAAGTAAATTGTAACGGAGGGAGTAGCTTTTAGTGAGAAGTCTCCTCATTGGAATGGCTAGTCAACATGACTTTGAACTACTCCACCCTCCTCATTTGATATGGACTAGGACCAATTCTGGTGTCTGGTCTATCAAATTTGGTACCCAATTCAGAGCCAATTGATTCCGGATTTGCTCAAGCAAAAGTCTGGTATATTGGTTAGGCATGCAAAAATGACCAAATAGAGTCTTGTCAGTTATCTGAATAACAAACCAAGTGTTGCAAACAAAAGAATAAGATTCTTGGTAAAACATAAAAACAAAATAATTTGAATAATCAACATGGAGTGTTAAGAGTTGAGACACAGAAGTGGGGTTGCAAGAAAAGTTGTATATGATGTGTTGTATAAAATTCCCCATACTTGTATGTGCTAAGCACATGATGAAGGGTTTTAGTATGTTCTGTAAACATGAGACTGATCCCTAACTTCTGGAAACTGCAACTCACCAAGGAAGTGGAAAGACAACCTTTTCTCCTTGTATTATTGAGAGGGAAAATGTTTTAATATGTATTTAACATGAGATGGTTGGATTGTAGAAGATTTTATTCCAGTGATTCAGTGATCGGGGAGCCAAGAGAACATGGATGGGTGGATGGATAAATGGTCCTAAATTCCATTATATAATTGTTTTTGTGAGACACTGTTGGATTCCTAAATAACCGTTGATACTTAAACACCTACCCAATAATTACAAGTTAATCAACAGCTTAACACAAATATGACATGTACCATGGGGTAAAATGAACCCAGTAGGTGTCATATGGTAATGGGTGAAGGCTGAGTTCAGATAAAAGTGGGGAAACATAAAATGAATAGTAATACCTAACTAAGCAAAAACGTTTACTCGTATGTTCTGAAAATTCTGACTGTAGTAATCCTAAGGAACATTCAAAGACAGTTCTGCAACAATTATAGATAAACAAGTCTGATTCTTACTTCTACCAAACTAACTATACGAGGAAATGAGGAGACCAATAGTGTAGATATAACTTTCACACGCCAGCAATTGAAAGAAGGTAAAAACAATTGCATGTTCTGCTGAATTTAGGACATACAAGTTTGAGTTGATGTTTCAAGAACTAGAGGAGTTCATTACAATTTTCAGTCAAAAGCGTTAACGATAGTGGATCCTTTTACATCTCAAAGAATTTTTCCAATAGTTTTTATGCTATCTTCCTCAAAGTCCTCAATAAACCCTGGGCGACACAATTGAATAAATGAAAAGTTTGATTAAGAGGAATGAATCGTATTATCTCACACTCGTCCTAATACTGCGTACTCTGTAAGTGTAATAAGTTAGTTTATGCACGCTCCACACGGGACACATATGGATGCAGTGTATCGAATCCTTCGCTACCTTAAGACTGCACCAGCAAAAGGATTGTTAATTTCAAAGAATGATCTTGTGGAAGTGGAGGCATACACTGATGCTGATCGATCGCAGGTCTACCTCTGGCTATTGTTCATTTGTGGGAGGGAACTTACTAACTTCGCGCGACAAGAAACAATCAGTGGTAGCTAGGTCTAGTGTAGAAGCGGAGTTTCGAGCTGTGACTCAAGGAATTTGTGAGTTATTGTGGTTAAGAATACTATTGAAGGAGATTGGATTCTGCCCTACAAGTCCTACGAAGTTATATTGCGACAACAAGACTGCTATCAGCATTGCTCTCAATCCAGTCCAACATGATAGAACCAAGTATGTGGAGGTGGATAGACATTTCATCAAAGAGAAGTTGACTGAAGTTGACTGAAAACCAGATTGCGGACATTCTGACAAAAAGAGTTCCAAGACGTCCATTCAACTCTTCCCTTTACAAACTAGGCATGCGAGATATCTACGCACCTGCTTGAAAGGGGATAGGAATAGTGTAACTAGATATTTTTATCCAACCCTAGAAGGGCACTGTTGTATGTTGTAACTATGCCTAAATCCATAAAAGGGAGTCTCTCCTATGGGTGCAATATCACTCTCTCATTCACTCTCTCTGTTTCCACAGTGTGCAAAAACTTCTGAATATAATTGAATGGGTTTTGATGCATTGTGGATTATCACATATCTTTAAGGAAAATTCTACTTACATACTATTTCCTAGACAATTTCAAAATACCGAATACTTTACAAGTATTGGTAGAATGAGGGAGTATTACAAATGCCCCTCAATTCGGAGATCAAATTCTAGGAACTTCAACTAGATGCCTCTCATAATCTTGTGTTTTTCCAAAGGGCCCTTTTCCAAATAATTGGGTAGAAATTTCAAGTTATAAGATTCTTCCTTTATTCAGAGGGTAAAAGAAACTATTTTGGTTGATTGTTTATCCTCTTTTTATCAATTAACATCTAGCTATTTCATTCGCTCTAATTATAACTTTCGCATCGCACCAGTTTTGATAGTCGTATCCTCAATGAAGCTAGAAAGAAACTGCTAAGCTATAAAGTAAGTTGTCGCTCTCCATAATAGGCAGAAAAAAGCTTCTGAAACTGAAACATAACAACAAGAAAGCCATCCTTGACTATAAAACCAACGTACCTTGCTGTTATTGAATCCTGAGTAGCATTTGTGAATCCATCAAGTTCAAGAAGCATAAGCCACACACAGGGGGAGGGCACTAGGGCGAGCCAGCATGCTAATTGTCTTTAAGCAAGGCTACCGTTGGCACAAACAGAACTAAAATAAGAATCTCCTCAACATCAAGAAAATTGAAAACATATTTAAACTGTAGGTAGGTCCTCACACTCTTCAAGTTCGGGACTACAAAACTGATGTGCCGCGTTTCTAAACATAAATTTAAATATTAAAAAAAAAAAAAACTCACCTTCAACAGAGCAAATACTGATATCCAACCAGCAACAAAGAGCGCACATGCATACTCAGGGAAAATGTATTCATACCATAAACCAGAGTACGCATCAACATCACTGCATAAGTTTGTAGCATTGAGATAATTAACGGAATCATAAATTTTGTACGACAAGGAAGGTGCTATACAACAGATGATGGAAGGAAAAATTAGTCTACAGGTATGCACGTCTAGATATATACAGATACATTCCATATCTAGCATTGTATATATAATATAAGGTATGAATAGTGGTGATATTTACCCCTATGCCTTATTTTTCTGAGAACTTGAATCAGTGACATCCTTATTTGTATCTGCTACTAATATAACTTTTTTTTTTGGGCAACGATGGAGATTCTAAGATGCAGTGAACACAAAAATTTCCTTTCTGTTAAATATCTGATATTTATACCGCCAAAATCGATTAACATCCATCACGTTCCTAGTCTTCTAGAGCTCATAATAACAGATCTCATTTTTTGCAGCGAGATCAAGTAATACCACAGTACACGTCCTTAAGCAGTAACAGGAATATAATGACGAAGTTCAAATAGACAAATACGGAAAGACTTCACCAGTGAGCATGGTTTCTTTTGTATCATTTTTGTAGACCTAAAAAACTCACCTGGGATAACTTTAACAGATTTTGCTAGGACTTGCAAGTAACACGAACAACATTAGAATGACTAACTACGAATACACTACCAGGACATATGGGTTGAAAAGTTGATGACCAGAAGATGGAGCAGGCACAACATTTATCAACATGCAAACCCGTTTTTACTTTCTGAAATTAACCTTTATTTGTCCTGTTAAATATTTCCGTTATCAATATCAAATAAGAATAAGCAATTCAAGTAACTTAGGAACAGCACGGCACACATATGGATATCTGCATCTTAAGTGCCTGGGCAGGATTACTGATGTAGTCTAAAACCCCCATCCCCATAGCCGGCCCAATTGTATCTGCAATGCAGCACTACGTAATGGAGCACTAAGCTACTACTTCTTGTACAAAGCTTCATCACTGTTCAGTGAAACAATATTAACAACAAGACAAGTGTATGCAGAAACTTCCACAACTTAAAATTTCAAGTCTTACAGAGCACCAAATTAACATGCTAAACTGAGTCACCATAGTAAACACACTACCCATTTTGGCTGAACCGCTTGATGGAACTGAAAGCAAGACGAGCGAACCGTACAATTAAAATCCTCCAACCCATTCTAGACGCATAACCATACAGAGGTAATAGGTATTGGTTTGCACCATATTGCTATCAATTGAAAAATTAAATGAAAGAATCAATGACACTACACATGCTCAGTGGAAACAAAAAATGTTACAATTATTCTTTGTAGTAATCTGGTACATTCTTCAATAATACCACACAGGCCAATTACGCCAAATCTCCAGACAGAGCTATATCATAGGACAATTAGGTGAAATCCAAGTGCCTTAGATTGTACGTTACATATCAGTGATATCACAAATGAAGCTACTGAATGTGAATACCCTAAATCTTTCACCACTGAAGTGAATGTGCAGTGAATTCATTAGTAATTCCTGCCTTAGGTTTTTCTACATTTTCTGATAATCTTTCCCATCTCTAATTCATGCCCTAATCATCGAACTCACCTAAATACAGCAACAAACCAAGACAAATTCTTCAAACATATCATAATCTCTATATTAATTTTTAGTGAGACAATTATCTAATCAAAGACTAATGGAGACAGTTAGAGAGATAAACCTTAAAAGAATATGTTGAAGAACTCCAAATCCGGCGATACGAAAGACCAAGAGAACCTTTCGATTGAATCCGGCACCATGGCTTTCCATTCAAATAGAATCTCGACGGAAATCAGAGATCCGAAGGGGAAAAAATGTGCTTCCAGAGCAATCGACCGGGAAATTTGGGAGAGCTAAATTACTAAAGCATTTTTCTGTTTGGACTTTAGAGGGTTTACAAAGTAGCGCGCGACCAAATACACCACGTGTAGTCCCGTCATTGGACCACATGTACCCAAAATTGCTCTTATTGGTTGTTACTCCGAACTGATTGCGGTGGTAATATCCGAAGTAGATTCCGAACTGATTTTGAACGGAAACCGATTTTCTCCTTAGTTTTTATGGGATCTTCCAGATGCGGTCTAGTGTTGAATCTAAAGAAGAACCCAAACTCAATATAAAATCAGAAGTTCAATATTTGCGTTGGTCTGCACACAAATACTGTAAGAAAATACCAACTAACGTAATGATTTCCACATTGTAGTATATACCAACCAGATCAGTTAACAAGGTCTAGAACCAAAAACAAACAAAAATTATCTAGTGTACACTTGACAGAGTTGTGCCAGGACTTGTTTAGGTTGTAGTTAGAAATGACTTTTGAAATCAAATCCTCGTTTCTCAACTACATTGATTTCACCAAACACTAAAACATAAGAAATATTTGAGAAGTTCAAAGTTACTTCAATCAAGTGAAGAAGAGATACAAATAAGAACATAAAGTTAACTTGACTACTTCCCTATGCTTGTAAACATATTTGTCTTCTGTATATATAAAGCCTAATAAACTAGAAAGTCAGATTTCTCTAGAACCTGTTTGATATAAGAACAAAAGCTACACAGAGACCTGCTATAACTGCAATAACCACAATGACATCACAAGTACTCCAAACATGATCCTTCAAACTCTGGCTAGTGTCAAGTATTTCAAAATTCTCCAGAGATGACCCATTCTCTTTGAATGCTTTTATAATTTGCGAATACACACTTCCCATGGATGCCTTGAATGTCCTTGATGTCACCTTCCTCGTTGTTATGGCAGCTGTGGTATTTATTTGATCCCCGATATTAGCTTGACCAGTAATGTAAGCATTGCAGGCAGTTAAAATTGCTTCGCCACGATCACGGAAATGTTGAACAACAATTTCTTCAAAAAACTTTGGAGGTCTTTTAAGAATGCACAACATTGTCTTACAACTCAAGATAAATGCATTCCTATTATAGCTCAGAGAACTTGCTTTCCATGGATTAGAATTCTTGGGCATCTTTGCATAAGCAGGTTCATTGAAATAGGGTTTTGAGTTGAGAACTAACCCTTGGATGGATACTAAAACTTGTAGTATGGTCGATTGAGAAGGTTTCCATTTTTCATTCTCATTACCAGACCAAGTATTTAGAAGACTTAAGCAAACATAACCAGTTTGATACAAATTAGGATTTAACCTATACCCGAACGAATGATAGTAAACTTTAGGTGGTGAATTGGGGTAATCAGAACGGAATTTGATATCGAAAAAGAATAAACCATCGTGGTAAGGTGTACCTGTTGGTCCTATGATTACTGCTCGAAGCAAATCAATTCTTCCTTCATACGCCCTGACATAAATCGAGTCCGGAAGGTTCCTTTCTAACATTCTCCATTCTTTCATTATTTTCGCACTACCAGTGGGTGATAAAGAAGAAGAAGAAGAAGATGAAAAATAGTGATGATCATTAATGTCATTTTCTGCTGCAATCATATCGAAATGCTTGAATTCTCTTCTAACTGTTGAATTACTCTGTTGCTGTTGGTTTTGCTCTTCTCTTCCTCCTTCCACTCTTATCTCTGTCAACTCTTGATCCATTGAATTCAACCGAGTTTCACCCTAGCTAATTGCGTTTTCTGAACAAATATACTTTCCTTTAACCATCAAACAGTTTATGCTTTGGACTCCATTAGCTGAATCTCAGAGGTTGCTTATACTTTGCATCAACAAGTGTATTTAAGGTTCTCCTGTTACCTTCAATATATTCTTTGAAAACTGGCCTTAACATTGATGAAAACGTTTGCATTTTTAGTAGGACAAGCAGTTGAGAACTCTAAATCGAATTTCCATAGATGACAAATAAAACTTCACTCATAATACTCTGCACATGAGTTATGTATACCCAAAATACTTGGTGAGGTCCACACGGAAATACTAAAGTCTAAAGCTGTTTATATTTGGTTAATGTAAGGTGACATCCACTATGCAGTTCATAGCTTTCATGTGTACTTGTTGTGGTAACTGCAGTGAGCCGCTAACACAGCTTCCTGTAAAATATATGGGGTCTTGTATTTGCATATTCGGTATCTCCTAGCTCAACCGCTGGATTGGACATTTCAGTGGTTGCGGTGAAGCCGAGAGCAAAACAATGGGTGCAGATCGGTCTAGGTAAGGTTTTTGCCCCTACAACTAGTAAGTGTTGTTGTGTTAATTTTCAAGTAAAGTTTTTTTTCGATACGTAATTTTCAAGTAAAGTTGCGCATTACAATTCAAAGAAAGAAAATCAATAACTGTTTACATAGGAAAAAAAAAAATAACTTGTAGTAATAGGTTGACTACAAAAAAACTAGGATTAAGAACCGCTAAAAAAATAAAAATAGGAGAAACTACCACTTTAGGGGACTATAAAACCCTAAACTGATGAGAAGAATCAAAATCAAGACTATGCCTAAACATCCAAATATAATTTCACATCTACCATTATCACTTTGACCCTCGCTCCCGCTGCTTTGACCCTGAACCCCGCTGCTAGTATATTGTCCCATCTCATTTGGGAATTCCGATCCATTCTTTGCAAACGAATTCACGAGCTTTGGGTATATACTCACCATCGAGCTCTTAAATGTCCTTGACGGCATGTAAGTAATCCCTGCGCCAGCAGTGGTTGTGAGTTGATCCCCAATTTTAGCTCGACCGGTATCATAAGCTTGGCAAGCAGTTAAAATAGCATTGGCACGATCACGAAAATGTTGAACAACAAATTCTTCAAACCCCTTTGGCTGTCTATTAAGAGTGCACACCATCGTCGAACAGCTCAAGATAAAAGCACTTTCATCGTATTGTAGAGACTTTGACTTCCATGGCTCAGAATTCTTGGGCATGTGAGCATAAGCGGGTTCATTGAAGAAGGGTTTTGCATTCAGAACTAAAGCTTGAATAGATACTAAAACTTGCAGCATGGTCGATTGAGCAGGTATCCACTTTTCATTCTTCTTACCGGCCCAAGTATTTACAAGACTCAAACAAACATAACCACTTGCATATAAATTAGGGTTTAATCTGTACCCGAACGAACGGTAGTGAACTTTGGGTGGTGCATTAGGGTAATTCGAAGGGAATTGAATATCGAAAACGAATAAACCGTCGTGGTAAGGTGTACCTGCTGGTCCTACGATCACTGCTCTTAATAGATCGATTCTTTGTTCGTAAACCCTTGCGTATATTGAATGAGGAAGGTTTCCTTCTAAAATTCTCCACTCTTTCGTTATTTTCTTCTGACAAACAGGAGATAACGTAGAGGGGGATGAAAAATAGTGATGATCGCTAATAATGGAGTTGTCTTCATG
>JAJJMA010270435.1:4280-22121 GCA_023529015.1 Papaver nudicaule | reverse complement strand
GAGTTTGAGTTCTAATGGAAATTCAGAGTTCTTGATACTGTTATCAGAGATGCTGAGTAATACTTGCAGAGCTTCTCCTTCTCTTTCTATCGCTTCAACTCTTAAATCCCCAAATAACTTCCCTAAATCTCTATTTCTAGGGCAAAAGAAAGTTTCTTTATTCTTAAACCCTATTTTCAAGAAATGGAATAATTCTAAAATGGAGGTTTCCACTTCTACTTCTAACATGACAATCAAAGCTTCCTCAGCTGAAGCCCTTAAGAATGCTAATGAGTTAATTGATTCTGTTGAAACTTTTATCTTCGATTGCGATGGTCAGTTGTTCTCCTTTTTCTTCTTCACTTGTTCTTGTATAATTTGTTATCTATGAATTTGAACTTGAAATGAATATCTAACTTTTGCTCCAATTAGTACTTGATTTTAGTGATGGGTTTTAGTATCATTAGGGCTAGAATTTGGGGGCTAAAATGGAGCTTTTATTTGATATGACTCTTAAAATGTTTGCTAGAACTAGAATTAATGTTATATTGTAAAAAGAGGAGTTATCTGATCTGTTGAGAAATGACACAGGTGTTATATGGAAAGGCGATAGTTTGATTGATGGAGTACCTGAAACTTTGGATATGCTTCGTGCAAAGGTCTGTAGCTTCATATTTAATCGATTCTTGAACAAATACAAGTACATATACATACCGAGAAGTAAATATTGTTTCATTCTTTTTTGTTGAACTCAGGGTAAGAGATTAGTTTTCGTTACAAACAACTCCACAAAGTCCCGAAAACAGTACGGAAAGAAGTTTGAAACACTTGGTCTTAGTGTAAATGAGGTGAACATGAATACATTTTGTTTTTATGAATTGTTATTTGCTTAGAACCTCTCTAATCTTCGCATTATTTCTAAAGGAGGAGATATTTGCATCATCATTTGCGGCGGCTGCTTATTTGAAGTCCATCAATTTCCCCAAGGACAAAAAGGTACCATTCTCGCAGGATATTCAATAGTTGATGCTTGTTTCTTTTCATCTACTTGGTGATCTCTAGCTGTTTTCTTTGCATTACAGACACATTGATTAAACTTCTATGCCAGAATGTATAGGCACTATAAATTGAGTATTATTGCGTGCCTGTGAAGATAAAGTTGGTTTAGTTCTTATGACCTGGTTATGTAATGTTATATTGATAATCGCTTGTTGAATCTCAGATTTATGTAGTTGGCGAGGAGGGCATTTTAAAGGAATTAGATCTTGCCGAGTACCAACACCTTGGTGGACCGGTAATCTTTTACACCTTGGAAATAACACGGTGGAGTTAAACTCGTTGAAAACATGTTTGGCTAGTCCAGCACTGGACTGTCAATAAAGACCTTTTGACAAATCGATGGTTATATGGTCCTTACTTCTTCTGCCTTTTCTATAGGAAGATGGTGGGAAAAAGATAGAGCTGAAACCTGGTTTTCTCATGGAGCACGACGAAAGTGTATAATTCTACTCTGTCTTGCTTCTGATTTTCGTCCTTTCTCTATTGTCAATTATGGGTCTGTCTTCAGTGATAAAGAAACTCCTTTCACACTCGAGAAACCTGTGCCTCGTTATTTTTTAGGTCGGTGCTGTTGTTGTGGGATTTGATCGCAACTTTAACTACTACAAAGTTCAGTAAGTATACTTACAAACATAGCTGTTGTCATATTGCATATGAAGCCAAGAATTTTGATTTTGAAAATGCTCATACGGTAATTCTTGATTCTTTGGCCGAAGGTATGCAACCCTATGTATACGTGAAAATCCAGGTTGCCTTTTCATTGCTACAAACCGCGATGCTGTGACTCATCTTACTGACGCTCAAGAATGGGCAGGTTCGTTTGAATCATTTCTCTTGTCTGACCTTTGGTTATGAACTCATCGTCCTCCTAAAATGTGAATTTAATCCACAACAAGAAAATTGATGTACATGGTCCACTATTGATAATGAGAAGTTAAAATCCTTGTTCTTGGAAAACATTAGCTGGTTTGACTATCTCAAAGACATAATATTTTGTTAAGGCCTTCATGATGAATTAGTTTACTTCTGTCAATTTCAGGTGGTGGTTCTATGGTTGGTGCTATTGTTGGATCAACTCAACGTGAGCCAATTGTTGTAGGAAAGCCCTCAACTTTTATGATGGACTACGTATCAGAAAAGTAAGACCTTTATTAGATCACTTTATTTGTTACTTCTGCTTCTGCATGCCTGAAATGTCTCACATCTCCGGTGTAGCAATCATGAAAAATAAAATACCTTGCATAAACTTTTTAGTGGGAACTAAGAAATGATCACACTTTTGGGAGCATAAGTTTTATTTCTCTGAACTCCATTATCATTTTTTTTCCTTTGTATGCAAATCCCAGGTTCGGCATTCAGAAGTCACAAATTTGCATGGTTGGGGATAGATTGGACACTGATATATTGTTTGGACAAAATGGTGGTTGTAAAACCCTTCTGGTTCTCTCAGGTATAACTATTTGGTTGAAGAGAAAAAAAAATGTAAATTTCTTCATTTAATGTCTATTTATATTCGTCAATATTTACTTACCGAGATTCCATTGTTCCTGTGTTCTCTCTTTTCTGCAGGTGTAACTTCCTTGCCCATGCTTCAAAGTCCAAGCAACTCCATCAAACCAGATTTCTACACTAACAAGATCTCAGATCTTCTTTCACTCAGCGCCACCACTGTTTAGCACATGCAAAGTTGTAAATCAGTTTTCTCAGTCGGGGCTCATCCCCTGCCAAAATGTTTTCTTTTAATTTATAAGATCAGTACATTGATCGAAGAAAACACATTGTATCTCAATTCTTTTGGTGGCTTTCAAACCCAAAAGTTGTGTTGGGTAATGATCAAATGTTGTTAGTGGTATATATGTAACAATAATGCTACAAAAATAAAAGTTTTCTTCCCTTGCTGACAGCAATTTTTTGTTCTAGGACTGAATGAATGCCTGTGTATATCTTCATCCCTACCTGGTTTGCGTTCATCTCGTACTTGTCCCAGTTAGTTGGTCCAAAGCCAATGTAAAACTGATGATAAAATGCAGTGTCGGAATTGAGATTTAACTGTTTTAGTTGTTTGGATTAGCTTCTAATTTGTCCAATCACTTTCTTTGATGTTCACAACAATTCATGAGTCTTATGTGTTAATCATCTGCTAGAACGGATAGGACCTACGAATAAATAAAAAATATATATATGAAATGAATTGAATTGAGTTTTTTCATCTAACATCCAAAAGAATGCGAGTGTTTTGACGAGTTGATTATCCGTCATGCTGTTTCAAGAGAAACAACAAAGAGGAGTGGTTTTGGATGTTCAGACAATAGTAATTGGTAGACATGTAGGGGAGATGGTCACGGTGAAAGTAAAAGCAACCAAACTACTGTAAATTGTTTTTTTTTTCTTCGCCTAAGTGTGACTGTCAGTCTGTCACGACCTAAGATTCTCTATAAGGACAACTTAATTGTACAATCTTTGAAAATAATTTGGTAAGAATAGGCCAATTTTTTAGAATTTAACGGGATAACTAAATTTTCGTGACTTTTGAAAGTAATATACATTTATTCTTGAAAGTAAATTATTTTCACTTCTTTGTATCAAAAAAAAAAAAAATTATTTTCACTTCTAACTTCCTAAGGTAAGTTGCTCCCGGAGAAGCAGAAACACTTCTGCTTGCCAAACCAATTCTTTCTTGGTCTTACTGCAAAATGATTTTTTTTTAACATAAGCTCTAACGGTAAATCATGTTAAACAGTGGCCAGTGGGACAGTAACTTTTAGAAAGCAATTTACTGGAGTTGCCCCTTAACGAATGGGAAGTGGTGATAAATACATTCTGCGACTCTCGTTAGTATCGCCGTCCTTCTCCTCCTCCTCCTCCTCCTCCCTCATTTCATTTCCTGATTAAAAAAATCTTAGGTTCTATTCTTCATCATCTCGCAGTATCAGTCAGTGGAGGAAGTGGGAGTAGATTATTATTAGTACTAAAAACAGGAATCCGAATAAAAATAGCTTTATAATTTTTAATTATTATAATGGCAGCTACACTATCCATGTCTTATGCGTCAAGCCCTAACTTAAACAATACAGTTGATCATTTTATTAATAAACGAAAATGTACTTCAAAATCACTAAATTTTGGTTTCATAACTGAATCAAACTGGGGAATTTCTGTGAAGGAGAAGATAAGTTGTATCACCAGTAAACAAAGAAGAAGAAATCATAAATTGGGATCTTTAGTAGTGTCATCAGCATCAGCATTGGCGTCAATGGCGTCAACATCTTCGTTGGAATTTGATGTTGTAGTTGTAGGAGCTGGAGTTATCGGTTTGACGATAGCTCGTCAGTTTCTAAACGAGTCGGATAGTATCTCTGTTGCTGTTGTTGATGCGTTTGTTCCGTGCTCTCATGGTGCTACCGGTGCTGGTAATGTAGCCTTAATTTGAAAGCATACTTAAATTTTACATAATTTGGTAGTTTCAGCTGCTTACTAGATACTTACTTCACTGTGTTTATATACTAGTACATAGTTTCTGATTTGTTCTAATTGAGCGGATTTTGGTGAAGTTTGTTAAGATGTAAAGAATTGGATGATTTGCAGGGCAAGGGTATTTGTGGATGGTGCATAAGGCTCCAGGTAGTGAGAAATGGGAACTAGCAAAGAGAAGCAAGAAGTTATGGGAGATGTTGGCACAAAGCATAGAAGATCAAGGCAGCGATCCTTTGGATCTATTGGGCTGGAAGAAGACAGGTAATTGTATTCCATTAAGCTTGTTGATAGACAAAGTAGAATAGTAAGTGTTACCGTGGAAATTTATGGTTTGGTTGACAAAGATATCTAGTTCTCTCGATTTAGTTGATTCCGGCCAGTTCCGTCTGTTTGACTGCTTTTAAAGATTTATTTGAGAAAAAAGAATAGTAATTTACATGAAAAGCTTTCTTCATTTGTTCCATTTGTGTTTGTTTCCGTGTTTGCTGTTGAAAATGAAAAATGGTTTCTTCATCACTGTATTTGTATTACCAGGAAGCTTGTTAGTTGGTAGGACACAAGAAGACGCTTCAGGGCTGGAAGAGAGGGTAAAGCTACTTTCTGAAGCTGGATTGAGAGCTGAGTACTTGTCTTCTGCGGATTTGCGTTTAAAGGAACCTTCACTTGAGATAGAGAAAGAAGGTGGAGCTGCTTTTTTACCAGATGACTGCCAACTGGATGCTCGGCGCACTGTTGCTTTTCTTGAGAAGGTATGCAGCTATAAATAGTGGAAAAAGAATAAAGGGGGTTATTATTGGTTTCATTCCCCCGTTATAACTTGCAATGATATGTTTTTGTAGGAAAACAGACAATTTGCCTCGAAAGGCAGATATGCAGAGTTTTATAATGAGCCAGCACTTCAACTAATAAGGTTTGTATGATTAACTGCTTGAGCAAAAGGGGAGAAGAGGGAAAACCTCTATGCTGAAACTAACTGCTTATTTGGAAGTGGAACATCAACTTTAGCAGTTAATTTCTGTTAACTCTATAAATTCCAGATCAGACAACACTGGAGAGGTTGAAGCTGTACAAACTTCGAAGAATCGATTGTATTGTAAGAAAGCCGTTGTCATCGCAGCAGGTTCATGGAGTGGATCCTTGATGAAATCCCTGCTCAAGGAATCAAACATTGTAATCGATGTCCCTGTAAAGCCTCGAAAGGTTCGATTCCCAGCTCTTGACTGATTTCATCTTGTGTGATTTCAAGTATTATTTGGTTTCCTTCAATCCTATGTGAAAGTCTTACTTTGGCTAAAGTCAACCTTTTCAATGTTGTATGCTCTAGGGTCACTTGCTTGTGATAGAGAATTTCAAGGCTATGCAACTTAACCATGGTCTTATGGAGGTTGGGTACATTAATCATCAATCTGTTGCGCATTCTACATCTTCTGCTTCAGCTGTGCCAGACGATGCCCGGACCTTATCTGTTTCAATGGCTGCCACAACGGATTCAGTCGGGAACCTTGTTCTTGGTACTGCTATTTCACAATTTGGCATGCCAAATTTCCCAATACCATAATTGGGTTTATAATTAAAACCAGCATATATGTTCTTTTCTTGATAACATATGTTTGTTTAACCTATGTTTGTTTAACCTGTTCTTGATAACATTGTTATCTTATGTTAGCTGTTCATCCAAAATTGAATATTCAGGGAGCAGCCGCGAGTTTGCTGGGTTCAATTGGGAAATTGACGATTCAATAATTGACCAGATATGGGCGCGTGCTGGGGATTTTTTTCCGTCTTTAAGAGAAGTAACCCTAGCAGATCTTACCAAGAACAGAAAAGTGAGAGTTGGCCATCGCCCTTATAGTAAGTCATAATAGGTTCTTACTTTCTTTCCTTGTCATTGTTCGACCAGTTTACCTACACAGGCACGAGCAAACTCGTGCCTCATTTATACAAGAATGACTAAATGGCTATGATAAGATTGGTAAAAATGTTATGAACTTACTCTTATCAACATATATTGAATGATATTAACTTCATTTTCTGCTTATAACAACGCAGTGCCAGGTGGAATACCGATGATTGGACCTGTTCCCGGTCTTCCAAAGCTAGTACTTGCGGCTGGACATGAAGGAGAAGGACTTTCGATGGTAACCCCCTTCTCAATCCATCTGTCTTTTCTTTCTTTCCTCTGGAGCTGTGGCTAATCCTTTTGGCATTTATCGGTACAATTCAGGCTTTAGGGACTGCTGAAATGGTGGCTGATATGGTATTGGGAAATACTGGAAAAGTCGATTTCACACCCTACTCTGTTCCTGGACGGTAATGCTGATCAAAATATGTTTGTTGTTTGCTCCATTTGCTTACCTACTGTAAATAGGAAAAGTGTAGAGCTATTGAATTGAGCTTTCACAGTTGACAGTCCTGAACTCCTAGTTGTCTGCATGTACAATAATTCCTTCCAAATTCATTTATATCAAATTATCTTGCGGCCAAGCTGAAACTCATGAGGCCAAGCCCAGTTTTGGAGGCCGGCAACTTGTGCTGCAGCGCAGGGTCGTGTTTTTTTTTTTTTTTTTTTTTTTTTTTTTTATGCTAAAGAAATTTGATTAATCATAAAGAAATTAAATCCAGACGGAGTTGGTTGGCAATGATGTCAGGTGGAACATCATCCCAATCTCTTGACACACTAAAACGTCTACAAAACTTAGCAAGCTTATCAGTTGTTTTAATTTTAATATTTATTTAGTGTTTTGATGCAAAGAGAATTTATTTAAGGTTTATTGTTTTTTAATGCAAAGAGAATTTATTTAAGATTATTACATGCACACTGGCTTTCTCAATCCAATTTAAGATATAAGTTGGGAAACAATCGGAAAATTCAAAAAAAACTTTTATTTCTTTAGCTATGTTTGCCGGAGCAACACTATTTTACCAGTGAATGCTTGGTTCCATCTCGCTAGTCTGAGTTTTATGGTGCTCAAATCTTGATTCAACCTTTCAAAAACCGTCACCAAAATCCCTATTCATTCTCTCTTCAGATTAGAGTTGAAAGCAAAGTTGAATCAAGACTGACGCGCCATTGAAAGCAAAGTTGAATCAAGACTGACGCGCCATTTAAAAGGGCGAGAAAAAAAAGTTGATTTTGTGCTTAATGAAAATACAGAGAGTCTGAGCCATTAGACCTTTCAACGATTACTGTTATCCAACAGTTATGTTGTTTGCGCCCAACTATTGGACACACAATATCTGAGCCTTCAATTATTTTCAAATCCAACAGCTTCGTTGTTTTCGCCTGATGAAGGGAGCAAATAGGTTGATTCTGACGTGGAGTGTGTACTTGTAACAAGTAAAAATCATTATAAAAAATTATATTATATATATAAATGTATTTTTTGTTCTTGCGTTATCAATTATATCATCAATTGTATATCGTTCAGCTTTTCCACCACTAGTCTACCAAGTTTATAACCACTAGAACAAATTTTCGACTCCAACAACAAAAATAGCTTCTTCATTCAAATAAAAGACAAGCTTGTTTCTTTAGTTAGAATGTTACCTGCAATGAAGTTCTTTCCTTGCTCTTTGAAAACAATAAAGCGTCGAGTAATTACTATACGTAAATTACTTCCAAATTTAACTCCAGACTTCCAAAACTAGGAATTGTTCGATTGCCTAATTTCGGTTCCAACACTTGAAACTCAATAAGTTTGAACAAATTAAAAATAAAATCAATAACTTTTCGCATAAGACTTTACTGATACATATTATCTCTGTACTCTTGGTGACTAGAGTTATTATGACGGAATTCAAAATTACAATAGACGAAAACTAGGTAAAACGTGAACACAAGGACAGAATTACGAAGAAAGATATCTTCTCTAGCTTATGAACAAGACAATATTGCAACACGGTGATTACCTCACAAGTTTTTTTTTTTTTTTTTTAAAGAAATAATAATTTTATTAATCATCATCAACTGAAAGAAGTTTACAAGAGTTGGATGGGAGCCTCGCAACAAGCTGCGCTCCAATCCCTTTTTGAATGACAATGCCTAACCTATGGAAAAGAAAATCTCCAACCTTAACATACGCATCGTGACTAGCCATGTAATTACGTAACCTCTTCAGGAAATCAATTGTATCACCGCCAAGCTCACCCAGGCTTTCCCTGCATAGAGCAATTTTGTCTTCAGTAGGATAGTGCTGATCCTTGAGATGAGTAAGAAGAGAACCTTCTTTAAACCCTGTTTTACCAACTCCGTTTTTGCAACCATCGAGACCTGTAAAGGGGCAACGAATGCAACCAGCTCCATCAACAGAAGAAGAAGTGGCAGTGTAGTTGGAGATTGAAGAACCAGAGTTACGAGTTCTCCCCATCACCTAAGTCTGTGCAAAACCCTAAAACTGAAGCATGGCGCGAATAGTATGGAAAGGGATGTCAATCAAGAGCTAAAGAAGAGGGGAAAAAGAAGAAACAAAAGGCGAAAGAGGGAGGACAAGGCAGGAAGGTTTGATCAAAGAAAACTCAATCCCTGCGATGAAGAACTCCAGAAAATCGCCAGACGCTCTTGTGCGAAAAAATCGGGCCCTTTTTTTTTTAACGATAAAAAAGAATTCATTGATGATCAATTGTTTGTTACATTTCATATCATGAAGAAGCTGAAGTCTAATACATGAAGGTGGAAAAACATTCCATTCCTTGTTTAGCTTCTGATTTCTAGCTAATTTCGATAATATATCAGCAACTTTGTTATTTTCCTCTGGAACATAGTAACATTTCCAGTTTTTATTTGAATTAAATAAACTAAGCATATCTTTATATGGTTTGAAATTCTCCAATCAAGGTTGAACTGCCCTTTGTTGATAGCCTTAGCAACTGACTTGCAATCAGTTTCGAAGTTGACCATCTCCAGCTTTAGCCTACTATCCCACAATACTGCCTCCCAAAGTGCCAGTCCTTCCATTTGATCCGAGCTTAATGCATTGTTGAAGAAGACACATTTGGCAGCTCTGCATTCACCTGCACAGTTACAAGTATTAGTCCGATACCTCCTTGGTTATTTAAGAACGAACCATCAGAATTGAAAGTAAAAGCATTCTGCACAGGTGGTTTCCATCCTAGAGAGATTTTTCTTATTCTAGTTGGAGACATATTTAACATAGAGTGTAATGAGTCATTAACAAGGATTGAGATCCTGGTTATTAACTCTTGGGGAGTGTCCAGCTGATTTTGATGCACTTTATTGCATCGTGCTTTCCAAATCACCCAGGCAGTGATTGCTCTTTTGATCACTTCATTTTCTGTTATAGCTCCTCCCTGCAATTCAGTTAACCAACTTGTAATTGCATCTTGCAGTTTGAGTTATGACGACAT
This sequence comes from Papaver nudicaule, assembly GCA_023529015.1. NCBI lineage: Eukaryota > Viridiplantae > Streptophyta > Magnoliopsida > Ranunculales > Papaveraceae > Papaver > Papaver nudicaule. The sequence continues at coordinate 12,245 of JAJJMA010270435.1, read as the reverse complement.
GATAAGACCTGTGACTGCAAACCATATTGTTTTAGCATAGTTACAGTGTAGAATGACATGAGCATTTGTTTCTGCAACTTGTTGGCACAACGGGCATTCAGTATTAATGTGAGGTAGAGCAACAACAATTCTTGCTCTGGTAGACAGATTTCCCCTTAGACTTTTCCACAGAAATTGCTTCACTTGTGGTATGACTGGGAGAGTCCAAATCTCTCTCCAAATCTTCTTTGTATCCTCATCAATACTATAAATACCAAACTTTTCCTCATGCAACTTTTTGTAAGCAGATTTTACCGAAAAATTCATATTCTTTTCCAATTTCCAAATCACTTTATCCTCTTGTGTTGGATGTATATCAATTGCCATAATGGAGTTTGTTGTATCAGGTAAGAACAAGTTGTCAAGTAATTCAGTATTCCAAGTTGTCCCTCATATGTGCATTAGCTCTTTCACATAAACATACTCATTTGGATTAATAACATCTACTTTCGCAACTGGAGGAGAAAGCATGCCTGGTATCCAAACATACGTCCATATTTTAGTTCTAGAGCCGTCTCCAATATTCCCAACAACTGTTTTTTTGATAAATGGAAGTTGCTCACTGATACTCTTCCATGAATATGAAGAATCATCAGGTTTACAAGCTTTTTCTCTATATTTACTAGATGTCTAGATGTCCAAGCTATGAGCTAGGCACCTCTATTTATAATGGTTTGGTTTCCCGAAACCTCTTAGGAATCTATTTCCTATTATAGGATTCCTTCCATAAAAAGAATCCTACTCTATATAGAAATCCTTTCCTAAATAGAGTTCTTCCCCCCAATTTCTCGAGGTTAACTAAGTTCCTAAAGAGACTATGATACACCTGTATCATGGGCCCCCCCTTTAAAGAACTTGAACTCCTGCGAGAGTTAAAAATGGAGGTTAGGAAACTCGAGAATTCCTTTCTCCCTCTTGAACCACTTCGTCTTGCTAGGAACTTGACATTGGCATCCAATTAGTAAAGCTTCCTTTTCTCCTTGTCGTGTCTTAGTCACTCTTCGCTCCAAAATGCAATCTTCTTTCAGCGGCTCCTCTGGATCAAACCACAAGTCTTCTACGCGCGGCAAGATCATTTTGCCATCCCCATCATCATCCAAAAACGGTGGTTCAAACAACTTCAAGTATTCGGCATTAATGACCGAGTACATTCCTAGTTAAGGTAGTAAATTGAGACGAAAGACATTGTCACCAATATGATCGAGAATACGAAGCGGTCCATACCTCAATGGTTTCAACTTCTTACCTTCCCCCTTTAACCTTTCCTTACCTAACTTCAACCATACCATGTCACCAACACCGAAATTACAATGAACAAGATGCATGTCATGTTTTCCCTTGTATTTGGCTTGTGACTTCTTCAATTGTGCTTCAACGGTCGCATGAATTTGAGAATCCTATCCAAGAACTTATGTGCCTTTTGTCTCTCACTTCCTTCTTTCCCCACCAACTGTTGTATCACTTGAAAATGCCAAATCGAAAGGACTAGGTGGTAAATAGCCATAACACGTCTCGAAAGGAGATTTTCCCGAAGAACTGTGAACCGCTCTATTGAAAGCAAACTGTAGATATGGTAGACTCTCATCCCAAGTCTTAGGATGCTTGGAATTATATCCCCGTAACATGTGAACCATAGTCCTATTGACCACCTTTGTTTGTCCGTATGTTTGTGGATGAAAAGTTGTACTCTTCTTCAACCTAGTGTCCATCATCCTCCACAAAGAATCCCAAAAGTGACTAAGAAACCGACTATCCCTATCAGAAATAAATGTAGGTAACCCAAAATGCTTCCACACATGCTCGAAAAAGCGCTTTGCTGCACCCGCTCTCGTCACCGTCTTTGTACATGGAATCAACACAATCATTTTGCTAAATTGGTCAACCACAACGAACAAGTAATCATGACCAAACTTGGTATTCGGCAATCCACCAAGGAAATCCATATAAATACTCTCCCAAGGTCTTGATGGTACTGGTAAGGGTAGATACAACCCATGTTTCATGTTTGAGGGTTTAGATGTGCAACACAACTTACAACCTCGAATAAACTTAGCCACATCATCTTGCATCTTTGGCCAAAAGACATAACGTCGTAGGTTGAGTAGAGTTTTATTCATCCAAAAGTGTCCAGTAACTCTGGATGTATGTGTTTCTCTCAACCAGAGCAGTCGATCCCCATCTTTTGGAATGCACAACAACTGACCCTTGTATGATAACCCATCTCAGAGTTCAAACTCACCTTTCAAACCACCTTTTACCTTCTCTAACACCTTATTGAAGTCTTTATTGGATGTGTATGACTCCGCATACTCTTGAACAATTGGCTGAACTCCATAGCCACCAATAAACTAACTGGCGGTCTTGACAACATATCGGCCAACTTGTTTGTAACTCCCTTCTTGTACTTGATGATTATATGAAATGCCATCAAGTAGGACATCCACTTCATGTGTCGAGCTTGTTGTAGATACTCCAGCAGTTTATGATCCGAATGCACCACTACTTCCTTACCTAAGAGATATACTCTCCAATGTTTAACACATTGATACAAGGCATAAAATTCTTTGTCGTAAGGTAGATAGTTCTTAATAGTACCCGAGAACAATTCTGGATGGTACTACAGTGGTTTACCATCTTGTAGTAACACTCCTCCCAATGCATAGTTAGAAGCATCTGACTCAACTTCAAAAGTATACTGTAAATTAGGCAAAGCTAATACCGTGCTTCTGAAATCTTTTTCTTAAGTAACTGAAAAGCGTCTTCGTGGGTCTGCTGCCAATCAAACTTTGCCTTGGCCCCTGTCATACCATGTAGCGGCCCAGAAATAGTAGAAAAATTCCTAATAAACTTGCGCAAGTATATGCAAGCTCCCAAGAAACTCCTGATTTCAGTCACTGTGCTAGGTCTTAGCTAATTAGTGATCACCTCAACCTTCCTTGGATCAATCTTACGTTTCCCACCACCAACAATGAAACCGAGATATACCAACTCTTCATTTCAAAACTCACACTTCTTTTCGTTCAACTTCAACTGGCCTTTATATAACACTTGAAATACCTTCTCAACGTGAACGAGATGTTCTTCTAAAGTTTTGCTATATATGAGGATATCATCCAAGTAAACAATAACAAAATCTTTTATAAAGGGTTGTAACAAATCGTTCATCGAACGCACAAACGTCGTTGGAGCATTACACAAACCAAATGGCATCACCAACCATTCAAACAAGCCTTGTTTGGTATTGAAAGCAGTCTTCCATGTATCAGCTTCTCGCACTCTCACTTGATGATAACTAGATTTGAGATCCAACTTTGTAAATACTCGAACACTCTCCAACTGAACCATCATGTCATTTATCCGTGGTAACGGGTAGCGATTCTTGACTGTGATCTTGTTCAAGGCTCGGTAATTTATATACATACGCCATCCTCCATCCTTCTTCGGCACAAACAACACTGCTGATCCACATGGTGAAGCACTAGGTACTATAACTCCTAATTCTAGAAGTTCTAAGACTTGTCTCTTGATCTCCTCAGATTCTTCCACAGACGTGCGGTAAAGACCCACATTAGGTAAAGAGCTCCCCCCTATCAACATGATCTCATGTTCCACACTTCTCTTTGGTGGCAATCCCTTGTGTGGGGGCATAAAACCATCGAACCACGTGTAAACATCCCAAAGAAGAAGCACCATAAGAGAAGATGAAGTTCGAAGTACTGCATATCTCGAAAGAACACCGCAAGAAGAAGAGAGCAGCGAAAATAAGTAGAACAACGAAGAAAGAGACATAATCGAAGGAACATATATCTTTAGCTAGGGATCGTAGAATTGCCCAAGGAATACTTTCTCGATGGTCTCTCGAGAAGCAACGACTTAATCGACAACTTCTGGCACATCCACGATTGAGTATTTTTTCTTATTAGCTGTAATCCACTGACGACTCGATCTATAAAAGGGGAGCTCGGACTCATTTGTGAGGGTTGGATTTTTTGGTAAGCCTTTGTAATTTTGAGAGAGACTAGGTTGGTGATTAATTTCCTCATGCCTTTAAGCACATGATCCATGTGGAATTAGCCAGCAAAATGTTTTACACTTATGAATGCTTTGGTCTTTATTTGCTTATTGTTTGTTATTAGAATCTCTGCGAAGTCGTCTAATATTCAATCTCGATGCACTTCTTATACCAAATCAACTCTTTAATACTTTTTGTTAACACAATCTTTGATGGCTGTTGGGTATAAGATCTCTAGTCAGATTTTATACCGACACAGTTTGGCGCTAGAAACATGGACTGTTATTAATCGATCATTCAATTTCATTGAGGAGGAAAACTCCGGGGAAACTTACAAGAGTAACAACTATATATAGACTCTCCCTAACAGCCTAAAGAGAGCCTAAAAGATGAAACCCTATACACAATCAGACTAGAGATTATACATTGAGTTCTACTATCTGAGAAAGCCTAAAAACTAACATAATTAAACATAATTTGCACATAAAGCAAACTCTAGAGCTTGACTGATTAAAATGACTTAGGTATGCCTATGGTTTGATGGTTCTCAAAATTTTCAGGAATTTTTTTCTTAAGGTTTTCAAATTTTCATTCAATTTTTCCATTTGTTCTTGCTTAAATAAGCTCCACCATCTTAAGTATCTAAAGATTTTGAGCTTTAGAATGCATAAGAGTTTTGAGCAAATCATCACAATGATAGATCGATGTTTTTCAAGGAATTCAAGCTTTAAAACATAAAGATCTAATCAAGATCCAAAAGTTTTTCAAAAAGTTTTCATGGAAAAGAAGAATGAAAAGATATTTTTTAGTAATTTTGAAGGGACAATAGTTTTCAAATTTGAAACCATTAAATTACAGAAAATACCCTTAGGACTCTATATATGGTTCGTACTACTAAAACCCACTTGGGAATATTTTAGGGTTTCCAGTCATAAATCATATCAGGAAAGTTATAAAGACACTTTTGGATCCATCATTTCCCCATTTTCAGAAAAGTTTAGAATATAAGATTTCCTAGAACCTTAATTTTTGGAAGGTAGATCTGGGCAAGTTAGGGTTGTTAGGGGAAGAAAACACATAAGTTTTAGTGTCAGAAACTGTAGAAACGTCACTGGATTGTATGCATAAATTATCCCTAAAATATCACATGTCAGATTCTGTTATAACCACTAGTACGTTTCACAGACCAATAGTACACTGAGGTAGCCACCCTGGACCTCACGGGTTTGTTACTTTTTACAGGTCAACATCATCATGGAATCGAAGTCTAATCAAATACCGAAGCAAGGGGTAGGCTCATCGAGCAAGGAGCAGGCTCATCGAGGCCCGTCACAAGGCAGTCAGTTAGTAAAGGAGTCTCACCGGAAGTAGAAGCAAGTACAGTATATCACAGGGAACACATAAACGAGGATGAAGTATTCATCGAGGATCTAGGGCCAGATGGACAAGGGTTCCCAGAACATCAAAATCATGAAGAAGAAGAAGAAGAAGAAGAAGAAGAAGAAGAAGAAGAAGAAGAAGAAGAAGAAGAAGCAGAAGATAATGCAGATGTAGTAAAAATAAATCAACCCACCGAGGAAGAAACCCTAAGAGCCGCACAGTTAAGGAAAATCATGAGGAGGAACAGAAGACTTGAGAGAAGACTAATCGAAGCAAATAAAAAGCCGCGGAAAAATCAGCATCTAATTGCAAGAGAAACAGTGAAGGCCACTCTCACCAAAACTCACAGTCAAAACATCAATCCATATCGAGAAACAATACCCCAGTGCATGGACGCTCAAACGAACATAGGGGAGAAACATCGAGCCATCACATCGAGCCTAGTATTCGATCAAGGGGAAATAACATACACCTGGTGTACGAGAATGAGCAGGCGCGAAAGGATGCCAAAGCAGCTGCATTACAAAAGGTCATGATGGACGAGATCAAAGCAATGCGAGCAGAACTCCTCAATCACAAAGTACAGCCATCCAAGGAGTAGAGGCAACCAATCGACACATACAAGGAATTCAAAGGATTTTTTCCAATTCCACAAATTTTATGGACATTCTACTGAGAATTGTGTCACGGCACAAGATCAGGTTCACTATTTTATCTCGAAAGGAAATTTCGATCATCTCTTGGGATTACCAAACCCACCTCCAGAATAGCCGTAACCAAAAGAAGAGAAAAAACACGAAGCATACGTAATCACAATCGATCGAAATATTCCAAAGTTCAAGGACTGTAATTCGATAGTACACGTCGAGGTTAGCGAATACAGTTTCAGAAACAACATTACTGATCGAATCGACAAAAGGTATTTTGAACGAAAAGAGGTAATGAGCATAGTTACGAGGAAATTGTTAGGGCATTGTCCGGTCAAACCCACTAGCGTTGGCATGTCAAGCTAGTTGTCAGTTTTAGGTGTCAAAACACAATTCTTGATTTAGCCTACTAGAGTTTAGATTTCGGAATTGGGATATAGACTAAGTGGTAGAGACCTTGAAGACGAAGACTATGAAGACAAGAAGACATCAATTATTCTTCATCGACAAAAGGTTAGTAGGAGTTATGACTTTTATGGAAATTCTTCTATTCTACTTTCTCTATCTTTCGAAATAGTCGGCTACTTTAGTAGTGATATAATAGCGATTGAGATCGTGTTCTTATCTACATGACCATGTGTTATGTTAGTGTTTGTTCCCGCAAATACTAAGGTTACAAGAATGCATGAGATAGATTCGATACCATTTGTCCATTGCAATGGTTTGCTTGCAAATCACTTGTTGGATATGGGTGAATCTAAAGGAGTACTCTTGAGCAAGAGTCCAGTGGATTACAGCTGAGGGCGTCACACACGTCTAAGTACTAGTTAAGCCCAGAACTTCCAGCGGGTCCAGTTAAACCCTAATCTGAATAGCGGACAGTTCCCGAACCGTACGTGAAACGGAAACTCGGATTTCTCCCGAGTTCCAAAGTGTCTATTTGGACGCGTACCAACGTGAACCTGAAAATAGATACTTTTGGCTGTGATTCAGATGGACGGTTTGCGAACCGTCCCAGGTGAATATTCTCTGGAATTTCACTCGGGTTAAACTCTGAACTCCTTTATCTCTTAGTTGGACTCGTTTATCACGAAAATATCTTTTGTGGTCCATCTAACAATTCTCAATGTGTCAATAAGATAAAGATTATCTATGGTCTGTTGGATCTCTATCTTGAAGTGTTTTTGAGCTAACAAAATACTTGGCAGATAAATGTTAAAAGATTTCCAATTGAGATAAATCTAGGTTACTTGGTTTGCAAGTTAGGGTTTCCTAAACTTGTGGGACAAGAAACTAGTTGCTTTATTCCAAAGCAACCTATCTTATTGAGTGTTATAAATAGAGGTGTCTAAGGACGAATACCGCAAGCATCAAGCATACGTGAAGGTCCTTTGTGGAAGTGATCGTAAACTCTTTTCACTTCGGTGAACGCTTGTTGTGGTATAGTCATCCTCTATTAGGTAGCAGTTCCTCACGGGATTTACCTACGATTATAAAGACTTCTCTTGAGAGTTGGGAAGCACAGGTAGGAGATTGATACCTTAGTGGTTGAAATCTGATTACCTGTAACCTTGGTAACCTGATCACGTTCTTGTCTATTATACGGTCCTTCTCTTCTGATAAAAGGCCATTCAAGAACTGATACGTTACATACAAGGTTGAAAGGAAGCAACGCACGGCTGCACTCGGTGTTGTAAGACCTAGTTAGCTCCAGTTGTATAAGTTTCTTAATTGATTCTTCGTGTACAACTGAGGTAGAGACAAGTTGGGAATAGTTTACTTGGTTTACTTGCCAGCCCCGCTTGTAAGTAGATTTCCGTATGACCTGGAGTAATCCGAAAGAAGTCACTTTGTGTATGTCAAACTGATAGAGGACAGTTCAAACAT
>JAJJMA010270428.1:0-13913 GCA_023529015.1 Papaver nudicaule | reverse complement strand
GAGTGGGGATGATAAGGGTGTAAACCACACTCTTTTGCTGGTCCCCCCTTTATCCCATCCCAAAGACATGCCAGCGGAAGGAGTTCCTGATTTGTTTGATATTTTCCATTATTAGGAAAAGATACAATTTTTTATAACCCATAAACCATAGCACGTAAGTTCTTCTTCAATGGTTGGTTTTCAAGTATTTTGAGGAATCTGAGTGTTGGCACACATAAATGTTCATACAAGTCCATTCGATAACTAGAAGTTTCTGGTTTCTTTCCGGATTTTGAACGACAAATATTGACATACACAAGTGTTGATTCTGAATTAGTATTAGCTTTTGAATTTCTTGGATTTTGTGGCATTCTTTATGGTAAAGAGAACCTCGCGAAAAGGCGGTAAAAAATTGAATGCTGTAGATACCCACAAATGGGTGAGAAGGCAGGAGCTAGAGAGAGAGAGGGTGGGAGGCCAAATAAGGCTTTGGCGCGAGAGAGAGAGGGGAGGAAGAGAAGAGTGACAGAGGAAGAAAGAGGATAGGAGAGAGAAGAGGAGGCGGGGAGCCATAGCTCCGGCGCCCGAGAGAGAGAGGGGAGTTTAAGGAAGGAGGAGGCGGGGAGCTAGCAGGGCCCGACACCAACGAGAAGAAAGAGAAAGCAAGAGAGAGAGGAGGCGGGGAAGCCCTATGGAGTTTGGCGCCAGAGACAAGAGCGGACTATGCTGGCAAAGAGCAGATAGGCTCGGCGCAAGACAGGAAAGAGAGAGAGAGATGGCTTCGCGCCAAGGAGAAGAAAGAGGAGGCAAGATGAGCACTCCAAGAGCACACGTGCAAGAGGAAGCATGTGTCAGGTCTGCCCTCCTGAAACAGAGGGGTGTCAGGTAGCAGTCAGTCCAGGAGTTAGTACGTGTACGGGTGACAGGGGCGATCAAAAGAGAGAGGGAGATTGTCCAACACGTGTATGTATCTTAACGGGACTATGTCTCTATAAATAGTCCTGCTCTTTTTCTGATTTCCTCAGAGTTGTTTTAGTATGGGAAGTTTATATATTACTTTATAGAGCAGAGTGTCTATACCTTCTTTTGACTTTTATATTTTGAATAAAACGCGCATTTCGAGATATTCTAGTTTTTCTCTGGTATTTACATATGGCGACTTCACGGGCCTCATGCTTCTAGAGATAAGACGGTAACTTCCCAATCTAGTGAAACACAAAACCTCATCCCCCCCGAGCTCAATGGGCGAAGAAATGCAACATCCAAGAGAGGGCTCTCTCCATAATAAGGAGAACACGGACCTTGACCAAAATCTAGAAATACACAACACATCACCCACAGAAGAGGAGTTGCTCCTTCAAGAACTACAGGAGGGAGAACTCAGACAGAAGGCAATTCATGTTAAGTTAGCGAGGTTAAGAACTATTAGACAAGATGACACTGAAGAGCCACTGGAGCCCGACAACAACCTCCACAACAAGACCCCGCCGCCAAACAAACATGGCTCCTCTAACCCATACGATACCCCTCAAGGACCTAAAAGTGGATTTCCTCGAAAATTCAACTATGTGGACGATAGGCTCAACGCGACCGAGGGACAAAGCTTGGGTCAATACTTAGAAACAAATTATGGCCTCCAAGCACAGCAAACGAGCTACTCCATCCATTCACCCTTCCCTCAGGAGATCATGTCCGCAAAGATGCCACCCGACTTCAAAAGTCCCAAGTTCAAGCTTTTCGATGGGAGTGAGAGTGCAACTGAGCACATGCACCGTTTCCTCATGTCCTTGAATGAGCATGCTGCAAAGGAGTCAGTCTGTCTTCGAGAATTTGGAAAATCTTTGACCGGCAGCGCATTCACGTGGTTCATCTCTCTACAGAAAGACAACATCAAGTCATGGCCAGACATGCAACGAACCTTTATGCAGAAGTTTTACTCTAAGCCCATTACAATATCCTTGGCAAGTCTCTGCAGTCTCAAACACAGGACCGCCGAAAAATATCAAGCTTTCGTTAGAAGATTTCGGGCGGAGTACCTTAAATGCACAACTAAAATCTCGTAAAAGGACCTAGACCAAATGTGTATTGCAGTCCTCCCAGCAAGCGCGCAAATGATTTTCGAAAATAGTCGCATCGACAATTTTGCAGACCTAGAGGAAGCTTGTGCACGAGTAGACTTTAACAATGAGGAGCTTTCCGCCGCGTCAAAGCAATGTCCTCATTCAGTGTCCTACGCCCGCGAGGAGGACAACCAAAAGAAGCGACCAGCCGGGCGAGTTGAGGAGCATCGCGCCAAGCGGACCAACACAGAGGCTAGTCCCAGGGAAGACCCACCAGACTACCCTTGTAGTTTTTACATAGTAGCAGACCTCATTAAGGAGTGGATACGAAATAGCGAAATCTCCCTCTCACCCCCACCAAATGAACCCTCAGAGCAAGACAAGTCGCACCCTCGATACTGCCTATTCCACAGAAAAGTAGAGCACCCCACTAAGGATTGCCGAACACTAAAATGGAGATTTTATAATAAGCTCAGGCGGGGAGAAATTCAGCTGGACACAAACAAGATCCAACATGAGCCATTTAAAACGCACCAAGATGCCATGGCGTCCCATGATCCTCGGAGGACACCACTTACAGAGGAGCAAATAACCAATATCTTCCATGACACTACTCAAGAAAGTCTGCATATGACATAGCATACGCAACTTCAACGGTCGAAACCAAGCTCGCCTTCGTACACCTTTTCAACTCCCTGGGATTCGACGAGGAGCAGCGACGTATGACATCCATCCTGCTCAGTAAGGTAGCGGCCAGGGAGGACAACGTGGATCACCCTGGGAGACTTTTCTCTACACCAAGGAACACTATCACGTTTTCTGCAGCAGTCAAATGTATTAATTGCGATCACACAAGAACTCTGTACTTAACAACTATTATCCAAGGACAGGATTTCAAGAGGGCGTTTGTTGACACATGAGCATCGCTGAACTTCATCGCACTGCACATTCTAACTAGCATTAGAATCCCAGAGTTGCGTATTCGAAAATTCCAAACCAGAATTCAGGTCTCAGCCAGCAGACGTTAGGGACTATTAATCTAGAGGTGCGTGTCGGACCAATCAGGGCGTTGGAGCCATTTCATGTAATGGACGTGCATACATTCTACCACCTGCTGTTGGGAAGACCATGGTTGCACAAGCACGTCATTGTGCCCTCTACTTTCCACCAATGCATCAAGTTTCTCCTCAAAGGGAAGCAGAAGAGAGTTCTAGTGACAACCAACCCATTTTCGGCTGATGAGGCTTATTTGACGGAAGCTACTTTTTATGATGCGATGAGCGAGCCTAACGAGATCGTCACCCACATCCACGCCACCCAAATCCCGGATTGGGAGACCACGTACCAGGCGGACACTGACATGCTTGACCCACAGGAGCCGACGACAAGCACGTCAAAGCGATTCAAAGTAGTCACCCTCCCTGGGGGGGGCGGCATATCTATAGGTTATAGAAATCAGCCGGGGTACCGAGTCCAGACAACGATATAAACAACACTGAAGTAGTGGAGGACATAGCAGAGGGAAAGGTACCCCACGTCTGGGAAAGAGCACGAGTGGAAGCAGAGTCGGAGTCTAAGAGTACAGAGGACACCAAAAGCATTAATATTGGATCAGAGACGACCCCACGGATATTGAGCATCGGCTGCAACCTGTCCAAGGAAGAAGAAGAGTCACTAGTTACGACACTAAAAGAATTTCAAGATGTTTTCGCCTGGACATAGCTGAACCCGAGCTTAATCTGTTACGAACTAAAAATCTCCCCAACCGCGAAACCAGTCAAGCAGCCGAGACGACATTTCAGATATGAGGTGGAAGAGCAAATAAAAGAGCAAATCCAAAAGCTGATAAAAGCAGGGTACATCAAGGCCATCCATCACCCGACATGGCTCGCGAACATTGTCCCGGTGAAGAAGAAGAATGGAACCATACGCTGCTGCGTAGACTTCAGGGATCTCAACAAAGCATGTCCCAAAGACGAATTCCCCTGCCCAACATCGACATGATGGTTGACGCAACAGCAGGACATGAGATGTTCTCCTTCATGGACGGCTATAATGGGTACAATCAAATCCGAATGAAAGCGTCCGACGCAGCACAAACAACAGTCTCCACGCCCTTGGGAAATTTTTATTACCAAGTAATGCCCTTTGGTCTAAAGAATGCTGGTGCCACATATCAGCGAGCAATGATTCACATTTTCCATGACTTAAACCACGAGGTTGTCGAGGTATTCGTCAAAAACTCGAGCGCAGCACACAGACAACTTACGCCGAGTGTTCAGCAGGTGCAGGGAGTATAGCTTAAAAATGAACCCAGCAAAATGCGTCTTTGGGGTAACAACAGGCAAATTCTTGGGTTTTCGGGTCACCGAGAAGGGGATCGAGGTAGATTCTGATAAAGCAAATGCAATCCTCACAATGCAGCCTCCCACATCAACAAAGGAGTTACAAACACTAATAGGAAAAGTATCATACATTATAAGATTCATCCCGGGACTAGCAGCGCACTTACATCACCTCTTCCCTTTAACCAGGGCAAATACAACATTCAGATGGGAGCCCTCCCATCAGCAAGCGCTCGACAAGATAAAGGAGTCAATGGTACACCCTCACATCCTCCAACCACCCAAAGTGGGACAGCCGATGTACTTGTACCTAGCAAACACAAACACAGCCATCGGGGCAATCCTTGCACAAGACCTAGGGGAGCAAACGGTCCCAATCTACTACGTTAGTAGAAAATTAAAAGAAGTAGAATTGCGCTATGCTCCGGTGGAGAAAGCTGCCTCCCGCTGATCTACGCTGCTCAAAAGCTTCGACATTACCTACTCGCTCACCAAAATTATGGTGTCCCCGCCGCCAACCCAATCGCGTACCTAGCAACCAAACCAATTCAGTCCGGGCGTATGACAAGGTGGGCGATGCAGCAGTCGAATATTCTTTCATCCCCAAAAGGCCGCAGGGTGTTCGAGGGCAAGCAATCGCAGACCTCCTAGCTGCCTTTCCTGGAAATGACAACGCTACGCTGCACATGGAAATCCCAGGGGAAATAACAGCTTGTGAAAGAGCGCCAGCCTGGCAAATGTTCTTTGACGGATCATCACACACTACCCGTGGGGGAGCAGGAGTAGTATTCATTAGCCCAACGGATGAGCTGATATCACACGCCTTCAAATTAGATTATCCTTGCTCAAACAATGCGGCGGAATACGAAAGCTTCATCATAGGCCTATCACTAGCAGTTAAAATGGGCATCAAAGATCTAGACATAATCAGGGACTTTCGCCTACTCACACAACAGATGGAAGGAGAATATTGCGTCAAGGAGCCAAACCTAGCAGTCTATAGAAAAAGGCACAACGACTCCTCTCACACTTTGATAGAACATCCATTACACATAAGGCCAGGACCAGTAACAGACACGCGGATGCCTTGGCGACCCTAGCATCTAGCCTACAAATGACACAAGGGGATGAGGAGACCGTCACAGTCATTAGAAGAACAACTCCCACATACAAGATAGAGGAGCATTCTAGGGAGGAGGACATCGACTGGCGACGCCCAATCATTGACGACCTCAATCGAGCCCCCGAGGAGAGACAACTCTCCTGGAAGGAGTTAAAGGCATACAGACTACTCGAGGGAAGCCTGTACTTTGAGTCTACCGGGGGAGCATTGCAACGATGTTTAGGGCACACAGAAGCCGAGAAAGCCTTAGAGGAAGTCCATAGTAAAGCATGTGGACTCACCCTCGAAATAGCGTTACATCGGCGGCTACAAAAGGGCAGGATATTTCTGGTCAAACATGTTTACCCAGGCGAACACAAGGCAGGCCAAGTGCACAAAATGCCAAGAAGCCCCAGACGAAGCAGAGATATGTGTAGCCGAGGAAGAACAAGAGGACTGGAGGAGCCATACATCAACTACCTCACCAGACGAATTCTCCCCCAAAGCAAGCTAGAGCGCCAAAAGATTGAAAATAGAGCAAAGAAGTTCCTAGTTGTCGATGGGGTGCTCTTCAGACGCAGCTATAACCAAAAGACCCTTAGCTGCGTAAACAAGGAAGAGGCAACAACGATAATGGACCATACACACGACGGGGAGCACCAGAGGAGGGCCAAACTGTATACCGCCATCTACGACGCTGGATACTACTGGCCAACGATGGAGCACGACACAACAAGCTATGTGCAAAAATGCGAAGAATGTCAAAAGCATGGAAATCTGATCCATGCTCCGCACACCATGTTACATAACACGTAACACCCTGGCCTTTTCATAGTTGGGAATTGGACATTATCGACCCCATCACGCCCAAGTCCTCCAAGCAGCACGAGTATATTGTCACGGCCACGGAGATATTCACCAAGTGGGTAGAGGCCATACCAGTGAAAAACACGAAAGTGGTAACAATCGCAGCATTCATCAAAGAATACATCATATCGCGTTTTGGCATCCCAAGATGTATCATCTCAGACAACGGCTCCCCTTTCGTCAATGAAGATGTTCGAGACATGCTCACTTCGTTCCACGTCAAGCATAAGACCTCTACCCCATACTACCCCCCAAGGCAATGGACAGGCAGAGTCTACCAATAAAACTCTCATCCGCATCCTCAGCAGGAACCTCTACGATAATCAAAGGAGATGGCATGAGGAGCTGCCAATGGTCCTTTGGGCGTATAGAATTGCTAAAATAAGCCCGACTGGCGCGGCCCCTTACAGCCTAGTATATGGAGAAGATGTTATCCTCCCAACAGAAGTCGTCATAGCCTCCGCAAGAGTCTTGGCAGCAAGCGGACTCAACATGAGTGACGAGAGAAGATACCTAGCCCTAGATAGGATCGATGAGCAACGAGACCAAGCTCAGCAACATGCGAACTTGTATCGTAACCATTTGGCTAGAGCATATAATCAAAAAGTAAAGCCAAGGGAATTTAAAGTGGGAGATCTAGTCCTAGCAGTAACAAAACAATTCCAGCGGGAAGCAAGTGCTGGTAATTTTGCGCCAAACTGGGAAGGCCTTTTCAGAGTTAAAGAAGCAGCAGAGAGTGGCTTTTACAAAATAGAAAATTTAGACGGAAGCTCAATCCCGGACAAAAATAATGACAAGATCAACGGGACTTGGCTCAAAGCTTACTATGTATGACTCCATGATCTAATAAAGAATTTTTACTAAAAGTCTCTTGAATTTCGAATGACAATACCAAATGACAAAGATGCGGCTAAGTTGCTAACCAAAAGAGCACGAAATAGCTAAGACTTCATTCAGGAAATGGATGGGGTACCCCCACCAAGAGGGTAACGGTGGGGGAGGCAATGGACCACTTCTTGTTGAGAGAAGAGGATACCTGCGCCAACAATTACAGAAATGAGGAAACAAAAGACTCACGTAATTGCCCAAAGAGCAAGACTCGCTCTCCACATAATTCACCCAAAAAAAAAAAGGCGGGAGAGAGGCAAAACAAGCCTCCCCCGCTACGATAACAATAAACTTAGCGTAACTTCAATACTGATGTTCTCGAGCAACAACACGGTGAGCTAAAACATGCTCCCGGACAGTAAGGGCTCTAGACAGCGCATCTTCCATAATCCGAATCACCTTCTTACAATTTTGCTCGTCCAGAGTAGCAAATACCCTCAAGACACGAAGGGACTCGAGAGAGACCCGCATGGCCCCAGGGACGCTCACACCAACGTTCCAGAGTCTCTCAACCTCCATACTCATATCTACAAAGTCAGCAAAGGCCTGATTCGCCATGGCGCCGAAATGCAGCCAGGAAACCTTCAAGGCGGCAAGCCCATGGTTCAAAGATTGGATTTGAAAAGTCACACTCATGATGAGCAACAACAAACTCATGAAAAATAATGCACATAGTAAGTTTGCAAAGATAATGAGGAGATACACACAAACGTGAATTTATACCAGAAAAGAGCACATTTATTTCACAACTACTAATCCACCAAGGCATTTAAAGCCATGACTTAGACAAAAAAAAAAACAGAAATAAGGAAGGAAACAAAAGCATGAGTCCGACCAATGGACAAACAGGATAAGAACAGAACAAGTCTCTAAGGAAGGGAAGCCATCTCCTCTCGCTTCTTCTCCAAGAGTTCCTCTAGGGAAGCAATAGCCGTCTCGGTCCGCTCTAGACGATTAGCGACATCCGCAGACTTCCTAGCAACTTCGGATGCCTCATGCATCAGAGGATCTTTCTCAGCTTGCTGGGATGCCTCAGTCACGCGAAGAGAAGATAATTTCGCCTCCAGCTCAGAAATCTCCAAAGGGAGTTGTGACTTGCGAGAATTCAACTCCAGTTCGATACTGTCTAGCTCATCCTCAAGCCAAGAGATAAAAAACTGATACTGCCGAGCACTGCCAAGGGCGCTACGCCAGTTGCGTAGCTGACTTAGGGTAGGAACGCCGCCACCCAGAGCACGAACATCTCTTGTCACGCCCAACACAATATGGGTATTGGCGACGATGGCGTTCATCTCATGGAAAACCTTCTGGTTCGGAACGTGACCATGTTCCCGCACTATTTCCCGGTACAAGCTAGCGTTAGCAGGGTGCACGGGGAAGTTATACACATGGACAAACTTGTCATAACCATAAAGAATGAACTCCTTCAATAGAGGCTCAAACATGGTAGCCTTCCCGACAAGAATATTTGCGTCAGCATCAGGGCAGGGACTCGGGGAACAGGGAAAGGAGGGCCTGTTGGACGAATTTCCAGTCTCCGCGATCTTGTTAGTTTTGGCGCTCCGGGGTGCTGTGTGACTCCAGAAGATGCACGTTTCCCCATAGATTCCTGCTCGCGACTGAAAGACGGAGGAGCTGTAAAGTAAAACAAACCAAAGCCCTTTGTTTTTAGTCAAATTGGATGAGAGAGAAATCTCTTCTAATGCAAAACAAAGTTTCGAAGAAAAGAAGAGAAAATGGCCCTATATATAGCCGAACGAAAAGGGGCAAATAAAGAGAGCACGTGGATGTCAGTGAAACTGACCGTTTAAAAGTGGGACCCGCGGGGTCAGAGAATGGTCAACATCAACTCCCCTAGCACGAGGAGATGGATCATCACCCCCAGCACCAAGATTACTCATGGATGGAGATTGAGACAGACACAGCAGCAACTTTTGCTTCTTGACGGGAGAAGGAAGTGAAGTACTCCGTTGAATTTTCTGCAGAAGAATAGTAAATGGAGATTTAGGAAGATGCCCTTGCACACTAACACCCTTGTCCTTTCTTCTTTTTCAAAAAAAAAAAAAAAAAAGAAAGAAAAAAGAAAGAAAGTACGCACGAGCGGAGATACCCCATACCTCACAAGGAACTCCCAAAGCTCGAGCTGAAGAAGCAGGGCCTTCACCTCTGCCAGTCGACGAGGAACTGATGAGGGCTTTGCCTTTGTTATTAGAATTTAGATTGTACCTCTCAGCGTCTATAGAGTTTACCCTCACACGTCCAGAGGCGTGAAGGACTCGAGGATGCTCCCCTGTGACAGGGATAGGGGACGAACCTAAGAACTCGATTACGTAATGAAGCTCGTTTCCCCAATATGAATACCACTTGGAAGTAACCTGCTGCTTGCGACCGAGGAAGGGTACAGGGAGATCAAAAGGCATCCTTCTCCCAGTACGAACATCATCTCCAGGAGGGAACACAAAGCGATTATAGGTATTGATCATAAAGCTAGAGTCAGTGCGATGCACTGAAGACACGGAGCAAACCCCCTGATCAAAACCAGTCTGGCGAGCTACTCGGTCAACGCGATATATTTTTGGAGAGAATATACCATTATAGAAGCCAGGGATGTATCCACGAGAAGGACTAGCACGTGCCCCCATTGGGCGTCAGACAGCTCCGTGCGAGAATCTATCCAATCACCAGCTTTGCCAAAAGAGAAAGGATAGTGAGCGGGACCAGTCTTCTGCTCGTCAAAGGGCCAGAAATGAAAACTACCCTGTTTGTCTAAGAGCTTAGCCAGCTGCACGTTGTATGGTTTTCACCGAATTCCCTCATACAGAGCCGTGCGAGGATGCCATGCGGGATGTACATTAAGAGGGTCGCATCGGCGGGACGGAGGCCCCAGAACCTTGGTTTCAATACAATAGTCAGGGTAGTACGCCCACAACCACATCTAAAGAAAGCTTGTGGGGAGGGCAGTCTCCACAGTATAAGTAGGATTATTGCAAAGATGTAAGTCCTTCACCAGAAGATCCATATGACGATAAAACCCACCAAGGAACATGGGGGCGAGAGGGAAGGTGATACCTTTAGACATCGAAACGGACATCCTGATTAACTCCTCCTTTACAGCATCTTTTGGCTCGTATTCAAAGATATCATGAGAAAGCCAGTAGGCCAGAAAAGCAGCCAACTCCGCGCGATCGCCTAGACCGTGAGAATGAGGAGTCGCCAAAACATCGGGAAGGGGATCCTCCTTTTTCCTTTTGCCCCTCACCTTGGAATCTAACCGGGGCGCAAAATACTCCACCCAGCCGGTGTAGGTCGCTTTACCACGAGATGATCCACTAGAAGAAGCAACACCATCGGGAGCTCTTGAGCGTGGTTCTCTTGCTGGTTGGGAGCGCGAGGGGCGGAGAGCAGTCTTCGCGCGCACGTCCATCAGGGTTCTGAACAAAGCCTTATCCTCATCGTCAAACTCTAACACCTCAGGGTATGAATGATAAGCGTACAGGGGAAGGCTCGTCAGAGCGACGGCGTCTTCCAGAGTAGGGACCCCTTCTCCCCAAGCAAAGAAAAATGTATGATACTGCTTTATCCAACGAAGCACTAACCTGCCCAAGTCCCCAGACGCTCGGTATATTTTCCTATGCCTAGAAAAATCAAGAGCCCGCGTGATGCCCAACTCTTCAAACCTCTGACGATGGTGACTCTTGGAAAACATATGATCAAGCCAATAAGGCCACTCCGAGCAAGGCTCTACTAAAGACGTGAACTCTATCATAGGTAGAACGAAGTCTCCTCGTTCTACCGCGAGGCGAGGGATCTGGGCCAAAGGAAGCTCAGCGGGAGTTTTATCTTCATTCCAAATGAGCCAGTTGCTACCGCGAGTCACGACGAAGCCTTGGGAGTCTGGAGTAAGGCGCCAAGTGGACATTTCGTCATGGATACGGGGGTCATCCGGGAGAAAGGACCTACCCTCCATCGAGGGATCATGAAGAGTCAGACAGCCTTTAGGTAGGCTCTTCCCTCGTCCCCGTCCATGGTGGAGGGCGTTTATAAGGTCACGAGCGACTTCCTCGTCGTTCATTGTGCCTTTGTGGAACGATGAAGGACGTAAGAAATCTGGAAAAAAAAGTAAACAGTCCCAAAGGGCCAAATTTATACAAGAGGATGAAGGGCAGTCAAGGGTCAGAATGGTCATGCAACAGTCAAAGACGACACACCACTAACTAGGACCCACCTCTGACACACACCAGAGGTGGGGACTAGAAAAGGGAAGGTGAATGAAACTAAGACTGAATCAGGAAAGACATGCAGTATATACAAAAGAACAACTCCTAGAGGCTCATGAGGTCTAGAACGTTTTTTTTAACTTTCACTTCCAAAGCCAGTGACGATAGGAGGACCAGGGGACTCTACGAAGACGTCCCAAAATAAACTAGCAAGGGAGAAAAGCTACAGGGTCTCGACGCCAGGACAAAGAGAAAGGAAATAGGGACCAAGCAGGCTTGACGCCAAAGAAAGAAATCAAAGAAGAAAAACATATGACTTTTTAATATAGGCAAATACTATATTCAAAATCCAGGGGACTTTATGTAGATACCCCACAAATGGGTGAGAAGGCAGGAGCTAGAGAGAGGGGGCGGGAGGCCAAATAAGGCTTTGGCGCCAGAGAGAGGGGAGGAAAAGAAAAATGAGAGAGGAAGAAAGAGGATAAGAGAGAGAAGAGCGGGTGTGGAGCCATAGCTCCAGCGCCTGAGAGAGAGGGGGGGGGGGAGTTTAAAGAAGGAGGAGGCGGGGAGCTAGCAAGGGGCCGACGCCAAGGAGAAGAAAGAGAGGAAGAGAAAGAGAAAGCAAGAGAGAGAGTAGGCGGGGAAGCCTTATGGAGCTTGGCGCCAGAGACAAGAGCGGACTATGCTGGCAAATAGCAGATAGGCTTGGTGTAAGACAGGAAAGAGAGAGAGATATGGCTTCGCGCCAATGAGAAGAAAGAGGAGGCAAGAGGAGCACTCCAAGAGCACACGTGCAGTGCAGGAGGAAGCATGTGTCAGGTATGCCCTCCTGAAATAGAGGGGTGTCAGGTAACAGTCGGTCCAGGAGTAAGTACGTGTACGGGTGACAGGGGAGATCAGAAGAGAGAGAGAGATTGTCCAACACGTGTCTGTATCTTAACGGGACTATGTCTCTATAAATAGTCATGCTCTTTTTCGGATTTCCTCGAAGTTGTTTTAGTATGGGAAGTTTATGTATTACTTTCTAGAGCAGAGTGTCTGTACCTTCTTTTGACTTTTATATCTTGAATAAAACGCGCATTTCGAGATATTCTAGTTTTTCTCTGGTATTTACAAATGCCAGAAGTCCTTTGGTTTCGGGGGTGGAGCCTTCTGCATCAGTTCCCTGGGAACAATAATTAATCGTACTCTCCTAGCTCTAGTTTTTTTAGGAGGGGGAAAAATTGGAAAAAAAAAAAGCCACGCATCTCTGCTAGGGTTTTCACGTTTTCAGTTCATTCCTGATCATCTTAGGGTGATTAAGGATGGATAATCATGCAAAAACCAATAGGAATGGCAGCACATCTTATGTGGAACGAGTTAAGGGTAAGAAACCCTATTTGATTTTGCCGGATGATTTAGCTTCAACATCCACAGTTTCGAGTTTCAATGGGGAACCTTCTTTTGAAGTTCCAATAGAGTTAGCTAAAGAAGGATATGATATTTTTTAGCACAGTTTGATCGGAAGATTTAATTTTAATGGTTTGAAGTTAAATGTTAAGAAGATATAAGTTGAGCAATGGAAAATTGATGAAACAAAGTGTAAGCTTGCACCAATGACACGAGAATTTTTTATCATCAAGCTTACTTCGAAGGAAGATAAAGAACGAGTATGGCACGACGACTCTTGGGTTGTGGAAAAAAAAGTGTTGCGAGTACAAAAATTTTACCCAAATTTTGATCCCGAGAGACAACTACATCGAAAACTACTCCTTGGGTTAGCTTTCCAGGTTTGTATGTTGAATTATGGACTAAGAAAATCCGTGTTGCTTTTGCAAGGATAATAGGCAGGCCAATAGATATTGATCAAAAGACCTTGGATCATGATTTTGGGAATTATGCGGCAGTGTTGATTGATATAGATTTTTCTAAGCATATTCCGGAGAGAAACCTTATTAAAGCTAATGGACGTGAATTTTGGCAAATAGTGGATGTACAAGACCGTGAAAACATCAATTTTTGTTCGCATTGTAAGTTTTGTGACATAAATTCGAGAAGTGCAATGTGGCCAGGAAAATAATTGGAAATCCGACAATACATTCAACTAGTAACTCGCATCAACAGCTGGTTCTTTATACAACGAATTAGAGTCATGGAGGAAAGAGGAAAACTGGACCTGACGGGATTCTGAGTACTGGTGGAAATCAAAAACTTGAAAATTCTGGAGCTGTCGGGATTCCGAGTCTGACAAGGGAACAATTTAAGCTTACTTGGCGTCAGGTTGGAAGTAAAAATATAAGTCAATCGGCTCCTGGAAGTCCTAAAGATATGGGGTTTACTAATCCTAACAAGTTGATCCTCTAAATTTAGAAGCCGGTGACAATATAAATATTGAAGAGGGAGAGTATATTGAGAAAGGCAGTAATTTGTTTTGTGGTGCGCAAACTAAAACTTTACCGTCTAAAACTGTTGTGTT